>OX638297.1:22524909-22706989 GCA_951812265.1 Taphrorychus bicolor | reverse complement strand
TAGTTAATTAGTTTGTTGAATTTCTTTAACTGTATGTTTTTATGTTTGTTAAATTTTGTGAAACAGTTACTTTGAATTGGTTTTTATTAGAGATATTAAATCCTTTAGTAGGAAACACAGAATCATACATTAAAAACTCTAGTCATTTTTTAGAAAAACTAAAGATATAGATATAAACCCAAATCACACACTGGTAAGTTTTGATGTTTCTAGTTTGTTTACTAATGTACCTGTCGATAAAACTTTAATTATTGTAAAAAATAAACTTGAAAATGACATCAAGCTTAGAGAACGCACTAAACTAAACATAAATACAATTATGGAATTACTAACACTATGCGTTAACACAACCTATTTTCAATACAAAAATGATTATTACCAACACAATACAGGTATGGCAATGGGTTCGCCATTGTCTCCTGTACTTAGTAATTTATTTATGGAAAATTTTGAATCAAATTATGTTTATAATTATAATTTTAAACCTTTAATTTGGTGGAGATATATTGATGATGTTTTTTCAATATATCAGTTTGGTAATAATCATTTAGACACCTTCCTCAATCACATAAATTCACAAGAACCCATTATAAAATTTACAATTGAAAAAGAATACAATCAAACACTTCCATTTTTAGACATACTAATAAAAAAAGATTGATGATTTGAAAAAAGATTTAGACAGATTTGAAACTTTTGTTTATCGCAACCAACACATACAGATCGATACTTAAACTACAACTCAAATCACCCTATTATGGTGAAAAAAGGGGTTGTAAAGAGTCTATTTGATCGCGCAAAAAATCATTTGTAATGATAATAATTTGGAAATTGAAAAGAAACATATTAAAAATGTTTTACTTAAAAACAATTATCCAGGTTATTTCATTAATAAATGCTTTAATCAATTCGAACAGCCAAATATAAGACAAAATCAAAATAGACATATTACAAACCTTTTTATACCATATATCAAAGGGTTATCAGACAAAATTAAACGATTAGGTAACAAATACAATATTAGAACAGTTTTTAGAACACAAAATACATTACGTGCACAACTGACAAAAACTAAACCACACAATGAAAACGAATACACAAAAAAACGTCATATATAAAATTCCTTGCGAATGCGAGAAATTTTATATAGGCGAAACAGCTAGACCTCTAAAAAAGAGAATAAAAGAGCATCAAAATTACATAAAAAACCTAGATTTTGAAAAGTCAAATATATGCCAACACGCCTTTGATAATGGTCATAGAGTAAAATGGAACGATACTAGTATCGTATCCAAAGAACCATTATCAAAGAAGCGTAAAATCAAAGAAATTGCATATATTTTACTTAACAAAGATCATTGTGTGGCTTCTTGTTCAGCATACATAGATAACACATGGTTACCTATGTTAGAACAAGAAGTTCAAAATGGTAACTTACATATAAATTAATATTAACATTCACATTATACCTATTTTACACGTAGATAGAACAAATCATATTAGGTACTAAACAATACATAACCAAACATTTTAAACGTACCTTTCGTAATAATGACAATTCTTATCAAATGACATTTTCATGTCAAAAGCAAAAAGCAATTTTCAGAATATCACACACAAATACTCAAAGACAAAACACATTAATAGGTCTAATTTTTTGTAATTCATAGTTTTTAAAGCTTTATTTTTTAGATAGTTCTGAAGAAGGCAGCAGACAAGTTGCCGAAACGTTAACCAGGTCGATTCGTCCGAGCCCTTTCTAGGGTAAATTGTTATTCGCAGTAATTTTACTGTGAGTAGTGCGAAATTCCTTCTCCAACAACGAACGAATCGAGCCCAAAAGTGAATGAGGCTTCACCCAAAAGTAAGTAGTAAAAAATGAACTTTCCGCCTCAAAGATTTAGGAGTTATCTACAACAAAGTTGCAATAATTTACTTGGAGCTATAAAGTGGAACCTGATTTAATATAAGTTGGTCTGTTTAGAAAGCTCACCAGTGCTGCACCTATCTGGACTTGATCCTTTCTTAGCGACAAGGATTTGTCAAATACAAGTAAAAAGCTTTTGTTAGTAAATATAATTGGTTCTTAGTTAACTATTGAAGTACTTTGACTTGGTTTTCTCCTAAAATCGTCTTCTCAAAATATTTCGCCTCTTTTACCCAAGTTAGCTACATTTTTCAGTTTAGTTACTGCTATAGCAAGCAGGGGTTTTTATCAAAATGCGTAGGAGTACCACGATATGGTAAAGACGGAGTGCGAATTAAGCTGGTACCAATAGGTTCTGAAAATTTCGGCTTTATTTATATAAACATTTTGGCAACTTTCTTGGTGTCACTGAAAAAAGGAGTTGTAGGTAATATTAAATAACTGCTTGTTATTTTGAAATTTGTTTATAATTACAATATCATATTAAACGTTAATATTGCTAATTCAATTCAAATATCGGTTATTTACTAACACGATACCACTAAATTCGGTTAGTTCATAATAAATCTATGATTAATTTGAGTTAGATTTTGTTACTAAAACCAAATGTGTTAATTAGCAGTAAATGATTTGGTTATTATAGGTTTTAAAAACTTCCTTAACAATTCATCTTGTTTAGCAATAGTTAACATTTATATGGTATCAACAATCTTTCATTTATTTACGGTCCAAACATTTATTGATTGTTCAGAAATAAAGTACATATTCTTTCCACTCTGTCTTGAGGTATCAATGAAACTATATTAATTAACTTTAACAAAACCGAAGATTCTTTAAAATTAAAATCCCCTCACCACCCCCCATCGATTTCATCAAAACGTTTCGTTTGTCTCGAAGTTCGTTTTGTGTTCTCATTTTTTTAGACGTTTTGACTGAAATTAAATATGAGTTAATCCGATCATCAACTCTAAATATTCTCGAAGGTAATGTATACCGGGTGTTGCATCATCGTGTGGGACATAGGAAATCCTATGTAAATTTTAAAAGGGTCTATTATTGGCTTTTCTAATTATTTTAGACAAAAAATCAATTTAAACTTTTTGAAGAACATTATCAACCACAACTAAATGGACAACTTCAGACATTTTTGACAGCTTTATTTGACAGCCAACTCTTACCTTGACTGGTGTCGTTGAATACGGGGCGATAAAAAACACCAAAATATTAAAAATGTTACTGTCAAATAATTCGTAAGCGGTTGATCAAAAATGTTTGAAGTTATCCTATTGGTTGCGAATTTTAGCGCTCTTTAAAGAAACTAAATACATTTTTTCACCAAAACTATTAGGAAAGCCAATAATTAACCCTATCAAAATTTACTTGGGATTTCCTATGTCCCGCCCGACGATGCAACACCCGGTATACGTTTCTCTCCGTTTACATATAACAACAATATAATTATTTTCCTACGAGCGTGCGGTAAAGTCGCTTTAGCCCACGTATTTGCGTGTTGTTGTGCGCTTATAGTATATTGTGCAACTAGTGTTGAAAATTGCACTTTTTACACGAGTGGGAACGTCACAAGAGTGTGAAGAGTGATTTTCGTAAGTGTTGTACACTATACTTTTTCTACGACTGCGATTTTGCTTCATAAATGATCACTTGTATTATAGAACATATGC
Organism: Taphrorychus bicolor; assembly: GCA_951812265.1. Classification (NCBI taxonomy): domain Eukaryota; kingdom Metazoa; phylum Arthropoda; class Insecta; order Coleoptera; family Curculionidae; genus Taphrorychus; species Taphrorychus bicolor. The sequence goes on along the minus strand of OX638297.1, from coordinate 22,703,380 downwards.
AAGGCGTGTGTAAAGCAATCAGAAGCAACGTGTACAACTTTGCACACGCTTCTGTATGAAGGCCTGCGCAATGTGCACTTTGCGCACGCTGTTTGCAACATGCGATTTTCAACAGTAACTAGTGGTGCGCGTTTGTTCATTTTCGAGGCAGTCGTAGAAAAAAAAATTCTTGCCATTGCACTTAAAACTGGAAAATTAGAAGCATTATCCATCCACCACTGCAAAATATTCGTTATTTTGGGGCATCGTAGCCATGAAATATATCTTTTAAATTCCTCCATCACTCCTCCACTGGTCGAAGTCGAGGGTAACACCAACACATCTTCATATAAAGCATTAAAATCAATTGCATAATCTGAAGTTGAACCTTTTTCATGAATATTGCGTTCTGAGCTTCTTAGCATTTCTGTTTCTGTTTTTTTTTGTTTGTTCAAATATTGAGAAATGCGATTTGTAGATATCTTCAAATTTTTCGAGTGCTGTTTTCTTTAATTCCATTCCCCATGTAGTAACATCAAAAGTTCCTAATTTAAGCCGGAGGTCCACAATTAAAATTACAGGATATATTCAGTTAGTTTTATGATAGTGTTTTAAAATTTTATCATGGGCTGCCTGAACACCCATAAGGTGTTTATCCACTTTGTTTTGGTCAGCGCTTTGATATCCCATTCATGAATTTTACTTTCTAGATTATCAATTAATAAATTGATTAATACGATAACCATCGGTAAAGTAGCATATTTCTCACCTTGTAGTTTATGTGTTAACATCTTAAAGTTTATTAATAACTTATGTACTTCTTTAAGTGTTGCCCATGTGAGGCTGTTTTTACGTTTCAGTACAACTGCTAGCATGTCATCACTACATTCGTCTAACAGTCCCCAGTTGCTTCACAAATACCCCTAAGTCTTTATTAAATCTGTTCTGTCTTAATAAAAGCTGTTCTGAACGGTTGATTTTTGAGAAAACAGACATTACTTTACCGATTGCGTTAGAGTTGTCGTCAATCTCTTCAACTAGGTTTTCAATAATTGTATACTGGTCGTCGCTTTGATCATCATAATTGTCATAAGAATGATCAGTAGGTTGTTTTACTGCAATGTAATATATACTATGATACGGGAATATTGAAAAAATTACAGGATGATAGCTGACCATACGCTATATAAATTTACTCTTAAAAGTTTTTCAATCAATTCAACCGTACAGGCGCAAAAAAATAAAAACCGATTACCCATGTTAAACTCCTATGTCCAGGGTTGTGCTGGACACCCGGTATATATTTTTTTCTGATTCAAAGACCTTAAAGAATTATTTTCAAATAATTTTCTGACAGTACATGAACTACTTCAAAGGTAAAGTGTGTGGTCGGCGTTTTTTCTTAATCTTTATTCGCGATACTGCGAGACTTTTAAGAGACTCTCGTGTGATATTCGAGACGAGACTTTTAAAAAATCTCGTCTTGTCTCGCAAGGAAAATTGAAAATATTGTCTCAAGTCTTGTCTCGAAAACGAGACGAGACGAGACGAGAATCGCGAAACGAGAATATCGTGGGCATCACTACGCACTAATTACTTTTATACGAAACTTTTTTTTGTAAATTTGTTTACACCATTGTAATATATTAAAATGTTAACTAACAAACCACATGATGTGTTTGAGAAAATAGGCACACGCACATTACAAATAAAACTTTTGTGAGGTGAGTTGACAAGTGCATTGAAGCTAATAAACGTTATTTTGGACATTTATTTAAAACTTTATTTTTTTATGTCAAGAGTGGTTTTTATTTTGCTTAATATTAAAAAAAAGTTGAAGTTATAAAAAAAAATTCGTATAAAAGTTACTAGTTTTTTACTCCTTATTAAATTTAGGAAAAAAAAGTACTGTTCCGCTTTACAGCAAACGTACTAGTAGGAATAAACGAGAGAAAATCCCTAAATCTTTGAGATTTGATTTTTTTTTAACTAATTTGGATATTTTGCCTTTGTCGGTGGTCTTTTTGTTACTGTAGGTCAAAATTGGCACTATTCAAAGTAGCAAAAAAAAATAAGAGGGAGTGGGAGAGAGAGGTTAAAGAAATAATAGGGAAACACATATATTCAATGTTGCCATATTTATTGGCTCAATATTGTATGGTTTTCCAAATATACAAGATATACAAAATAGGTTCGCTCCCGCGCCACCTGCATGGGAATTCCGTGCACTGCATTTTGAAGAACCATACAAAGTCAGGCCATCAAATTTCAGTTTTTAATTGGCTATTTCTCTTTTCCTGGAAGGGGAGACTAGGTAAAATAAGCGCCAATCAAATCCTTATGACATCAGTTATGTAAAAAGGTACAAGGCCAAACCAGAAATTGCGCGGGAAACGAATAATAAGGCAAAACAAAGCTGAGCCACATATACGGCTCAGGTTTGTAAAAGTGGTCTGACTTTGCTCTTTAAACTACATACGAGTGGCCTGACTTTGTATGGTTTCTCTAAATATATATATATATATATATATATATATATATATATATATATATATATATATATATATATGAGAGAATGACACAGCACTTTTAGTCTGTGTCTGGTGTACAAAATGCCCAAAAATTACTGTTATAGAGGATTAACCTCTATAACACAACAAAAGAGATTCTACACTATTGTCACTTCCCACAGACAAATGGCCGAGGTTTCGTACCTATATTGTCTGGGGGCGACGTATAGTGCAGAAAGGAAATTAAGTGCAATCATCAGAGCGTTACCTCCCAAGACGCGTTTCGCTCCCACTAGAGCTCATCAGTTGGGTTCACTCTGATGATTATACTCTGATGATATCACTCTGATGATTATACTGACTATATATATATATATATATTACATAGAAAATTTCTTACGCACTTATTAGATAAATAATTAATCGCTTACGTGTAGTTGGAACTCAAGCTAATATTGTCCCTTTCCACTAAACTAATCTTTTCGTTTAAGACACGTTTCAAAAATGATCTAAGTGTGTGAACAATAAAATCTGAAAATAATACGTATAAAGGCCTATTGACACTTCCAGATAAAAACAGAAAATGTATTACCCCCTGCAGGATCTTGCAGCTGCTGATGGCTCAGCCCACAAAAAGACACCAGTACTAACAACACTATTATGTTAACTCTCATTGTATAATTTGTTTACTTTTTTTGGTTATTGTGAATTGAGGATTTGTATGGTGTACCACGCTACTACACTTTTACTAAAACATGACAAGAGCTAAATTTCTAAAACTACAGCTGGTGGATAAACAAATCACTTGAACTTTAGGGTCCACCTGTTTATCATCTCAGGCTGAATAAAATAATTGTAATTATCAGGACATTATCTTCTATAATCTAGTGGTTTGATACTGAACGCTATTTTTATATAGAAAATATTAAAGTAAGTACCTGCCACTGGTAAAATACGAGTAAGTACATATTTAGGAGAGTATGTACAGAATAATATTACACGTAGAGCTACTATATAAGAACTTTCACGTACAGTCCCATGTCTTCGGACGTAACTGAACGAGCTGCTCTTCCTGCAACGCCCAGCCCAAGCCTAAAAAGACAGCAGAGAAAATGGCAACTTCAACACCAAAGGTTCCACCTGTGGTGTTGAAGAATGCAAATGACTGGCCAGCAGTTAGCAAACTCCTTGGCAAAACCAAGATTACGTAAATGACCAAAAGTGGACTCGTGATATCGCCAGAAACGCCGAATAACTACAGACAGTTCACCAAGATGCTGTCTGGAACAAAAAAGGAGTACCTACCATACGGACACTTTAGAAAAGGACAAAGCCAAAAGAATGGTGATAAAAGACGTACCAAGGACGTCGAACAGGACCTGCAAGCCTAAGGCATAGCCACGTTCTCCGTGCCTCTAATGCTGGTGCGTTAGAGCCAGCATTAGAGACACATCATTTTATAAATTGTCTTCGCTAAATGCATTTTAATTGAATTAATTGATAGATGATTTTAACGTGCATAAGTGTCAATTTGACTTTGTTTAGTGTCAATTCATTTTTTATTAATGCTAATACGATGTTGACTCTTGCCAATTGCCTTTTGATTAATATTAGTTTGAAATGGATCTGCCAATCCGATTTTGATTAGAGTCATTTTGTTTGAGATTTGAAAACTTGAAAACGTATAGAATATTTTTCGTTAGGCAGACTTAGCATGATTAGAAGTTGGTCTTGGAAAGGACTAGAATGGAAACATAATATTGTTACGCCCGACCGTCGGTCCACAGAGATTTGGGCCGAAGCGGCAACGCCGAGCGCAGACCTCGACCCCGGGAGTCCATCTAGACTAAACGAGAACCGGGAACAGTCGCCTCCGTTCTCGAAAGTAGGAGAGTGGATTCAGGCCTGGTATATAAACCAGCGAGTCGCGCGAGATGGGATCGAATAGAATAGAACCAGCGAGCCGCGTAGAATTTTGCGTGGTAAGGACAGTGCAAGAACTTTGGTTTTTTCTACATGCCATATACTCGATCTACGACAAAAATCATGGATGAATAACTGGCAACATTTATTGAAATGCTGAAGGAGAACAAAGAGGAACAACGGTATTTTTTGGAAGAACAATAAAAACAAAGGCAACTTGAGAAAAAAGAACAAGAAAAAACAAAGTCAACTTGAGATAAAGGAACAAAGAAAAAATCAAGCTGCTCTGTTTCAAGCATTAACGGATGGTCGTCGCGAGTTGTAAGAACTTGTCTCTACCCAAATGACTAAAGTCAAACAAGACCTAGATCAAGTGAAACAAGACGTGGATCAAGTCAAACAAGACGTGGATCGAGTCAAACATGAAGTAGAAATGAATATGACGGAGTTGGAAGAAGCGTGGCGGATCTGGAAAACACGTCGCAGTGGTCTAACTTCAACCGCTGGGCGACTAAACATTACTAGGCCTCCAGTTTTCGACGGCACTACTTCTTGGAGCATTTATAAAGACCAATTAAAGGCGGCGGCCGTTAAAGATTCGGACAAGGCTACCAAACTTTTAGTAGCTTTGAGAGGAAAGGCTGCAGACATCATGCCTACATTGTCGACCACTGAAAAGTGTAATTACAACGTAATTGCCGCGTCGTTATAGCGGAGGTTTGGTAATGCTCATCGCGAAATAATATAGCAGACAGAACTACGGATGAGGCAGCAGAAGCCAGGCGAACTTCAGCAATAACTTTTGGAACGAAACCTACAGGAATTTGGAGCGGACATTGAGCGTTTGACAAGATTAGCGTATCCTGCGGCTTCCTCTAATTTCCCTGACCAGCTATCAGTTCAGCAGTTTATCGAAGTGAGTTCGCGACAGTGAAATGAAATGTCATTTGAGGTTGACTCGTCCTTCCAGTGCAAATGAGGCATTAATTCGGGCATTGGAATATGAGGCGTCGAGAATAAACACGGGGACACAGAGTTAGAATAGTTGACGTACAGGAAGAGCCGCAGCCAAGCTCAATCATAAAGTTATTGTTGGACGAGCAGCGTGAATTCAGGGAAGCAAATGACTTCATATTTTGGCCAATCAAGGAGTAGGGCACAAGACATTGGTTCCAGAAGAAATATGGACCGAAATGCCGACCATAGAGATGTTGGGGATACCTACAAAAACCCGGATCTTGTTCCAACTGCGGCAGAATGGGCCATTTTAAAAGGGAATGTTGCGTCAAACCAGAATTGGTGCCGTGGAACCAATTCCATGGTTCCACGGCACCATGGAATTGGAGCGTAATCCGCCTGAAAACTAAGACCAGTCAGTGTGAAGAAGCGAACGCTGACTGGCCCCACGGAAGCCCCAGGATCATTAGGATTGGACAGCTTGGAAGAAGCCTCACCATCCTTGGCAAGATTGCACGGGAATTCTTTTAACCATCGACACTGGTGCCGAAGTGTCACTTATTCGACCGGATAAAGTGAGTATGCAAATTACGGCATTGTTTGAAAAAGTGGCCCTACGCACTGTGACCAAGGATGCTTGCCCTCTTAAATGAGAAACAACGATACATTTGGGAGTTGGGGAAAGGTTAAGGATTCATCACGATGTATGGCGGTGGCGGACATCAAGGACGAGTTCATTCTAGGTATGAACATCATTGGGAAATACGGATTTTCTTATGAGAATCGGCAGCAGCTGTGGAAATTTGGAAATAAGCAGTTTGCTGTAACGGGACCAAGTGCCATAGATTGTCTCCGTTTGACGGCGGAAAAAACTACGAGAATTTCTCCCGCACTGAAAGGCTTATTTACGTCGCTCCTGAAAATGACCCTGGGTGGTGCGTTGGATTAGTAGAACCAGGCTTGGAGAATTCAAACCTATTAGTGGCAAGAACCCTGACTAAGACAAAACGAAAAATTCCGATTAGAGTGGCAAACATTGGGGAGACTAGTTTTAGGGTGCAAAAAGGAGAGTTCCTGGCAAATTATCAACCAATCACTTGGATATGCCGTTGTGAGGAAGAAGACAGTGTTGCTAGTGGAAGTTCTGAGGAATTATTGTCCACTATTCTCCATTCATTTGAAAATTACTGGAAACATTTGACTAAGGAACCACTCGAATCGGCTAGACGTTTTGAGACCACTCAACGGGATGACTTCGATACTAACTAGAATGCAACTAAGACATACCTTTCACCTTCACACCTCGGTGGTCAACACCGAGGATGCACAACCAATACGACAACCCCCCAGGAGAGTGCCAATCGCAAAGCAAGAATAAGTTGATCACCTGTCGAAGAGCATGATAGAAGAGGGCATTTACGAAAAGTCGTCGAGCCCATGGTCGTCTCTGGTTGTTCTTTTAAAGAAAAAGGACGGAACAACTAGGTTTTGTGTAGATCACAAAAAGTTGAACGATATCATCAAGAAGGACAGTTACCCGTTACCACGAATTGGCGATACCCTGGCAACTTTATAAGGATCACAATGGTTTTCCACGTTGGATTTGAAAAGTGGTTACTGTCAGGTTAGAGTGGCATCCGAAATGGTCTTTTCCAGTTTACCGTTATGCCTTTCCGTCTTTGCAATGCTCCCTCAACCTACGAGCGATTAATGGAACTGGTCTTGGAAGGATTAACGTGGGAAACGTGCCTGGTTTATTTGGACGATGTATCCGCCGGCGTATATTGGATAGTAATGGGCCGAAACTTCGAAGATCACCTGAACAACCTGTCAGAAGTATTCTGCAAAATAAAAAATGCCGATTTAAGATTGAACTTTAAGAAATGCTGCCTGTTCTAAAAGAAGATGGAGTACCTCGGACATGTCATCGCATCAAATACACACCACTGAAAATAAAGTAGCAGCTATCAAAGAATGGTCAGAACCCAAGGATAAGCATGAACTTATAGTTAAGCTTTCCGGGACTATGCACCTATTATCGACGTTTTGTCAAGGGATTTGCCAACATCGCCAAGCCGCTGCATCGGTTAACGGAGAAAATGATGTCATTCTATTGGAACCATGAATGCCAAGACGCTTTTCGATGACTCAAGGCAGCATTATGTGCCAGCCCTATAGCGGCGTATCCGCGACCCGAGGGACGGTTTATTCTGGACATCGATGCAAGTAACCATGGAATTGGAGCAGTATTGTCGCAAGTATGAGACAGTACCAGGAAAAAGTAATTGAGTACTTCAGTAAGGTGTTGAGCAAGCCAGAGAGCAATTATTACGTTACCAGAAAGGAACTGCTGGCTATCGTGAAGTCCGTGAACCATTTCCCTCGGTATCTGTACGGAAGGAAGTTTTTTATTCGTACAGATCACGGAACGCTGAACAGCTTCTCCAAATGAAGAATTCTGAAGGCCCAATTGCAAGATGGATAGAACGCCTACACCAGTACGACTGTAAAATTGAAGATCGTCCAGGCAGATCTCATGGTAACGCAAATGCATTATCACACAGGCTTTGTAAAGGGGAATGATGACACTGCCAACGAGTAGAAAAACGAGAAGAACCAAGCATTCTTAGGAGAACCAGGATTGACGTCGACGAACATTGGACCACTGAACAATTGAAGGTCGAACAAACCACCTATAATGCTGTGGGGTTAATATGCCAATGGAAGTTGGAAAATCAAAGACCTGATTGGAAGGATATAGTAGATAAGACCCCGGAAGTACAAGCTATGTGGGCTCAATAGGATTCCTTGGCGATTCAGAAGAGCACTTAGGAAAGCCCCGACAGGAAAAGTGCCACGCTCTAGCTGGTCGTACCCGAAAGTAGATGGAAAGTTGTCTTGCGAGAAATGCATAATGGAGTGTCTGGAGGCCATTTTGGAGTGAATAAGACTCTGGATAGAATTCGGGAAAGGTGCTAATGGGCGAATTGCCGAGATGACGTCGAAGAGTGGTGCAGAAATTTTGATACCTGCTGCTCCGTAAAAGAACCCCAAAGAAAGACTAGGAGGCAAATGAAGCAATACAATGTTGGCGCCTCATTTGAAAGAATTGCCATCGACGTGGCAGGTCTTCTTCCAGAAACGGACGATGGCAACAAATACATATTAGTTGCCATGGACTATTTCAGTAATTAGCCCGAAGCTTATGCATCAGGAAACTAAAACCGTGGCAAGGGTCTTGGTTGACGAATTCTTCACTAGATTCGGCGTACCATTAGAGCTTCAATCGGACCAGGGACGGCATTTTGAATCGCAATTTATCAAGAAGATCATAGAACTTCTGGGAATCCGCAAAACGAAGACAACTCCGCCCCATCCACAATCAGATGGCATGGCCGAGTGTTTCAATCGAACCATGGAACAATACCTCTGCATAATGGTAGCTGCCCACCAGAAAGATTGGGACAATATTCTGCCTCTTCTAATGATGGCTTACGAAGGTGCAGTGCATAACACGACAGGTCATACCTTTGCCAACGTTATATTTGGTAAAGAACTTCGTCTTCCGGTAGATTTGATGTACGAATCACCAGAAGAACCGGTGCAAGATGTCCAGAACTATGCTGATGAACTTCTAGAAAGATTCCATCAAAACGTGAGGAAAAAGATAAGAATTGCCAGCGATAGGGTGAAAGCCAGATATGAGCTAAGGGCGAAATGTGCAGGACTAAAAGCAGGTGTGGCGGATTATACCGCGACACCAAGGCAGGAAGAAAGGAAAATCTCCCACGTTGTCTCCAATTTGGGAGGGTCCATATACAGTCATCAAACGGATCAACGACGTAGTGTACAGGGTCATCCAACGAGGACTGACCAGGGCAGTTTTTTTTGGAATGAGTTAAATGATATGAAAAAACAAAATAGCTATTTGTTAAATTCTTTACCGGTGAATCCAAAAATGATTCATGAGAAACAATTGAACATCAAATAAAAGCGCTACGGCACATTTTGACATTTTTATTAAATGGAATGTCGTATTTTTTATTTCATATTTCAATTCCTGATATAATTGTTGATATAAACTGATATTTTTTTTGATTGAACTTATGAACTTATTAAATTACGAAAACATTCAACCACCGTTAGATGACTTCCTATTAACACGAGTAGTTGCCACTAGTCAGGTACCACTTACTATACTGCTTACCTGTTCAGCATAAGCCTGTCAGATTCACTTGACAGGTTTTTGCTGAACAGGTACAGTATTATAAGTGGTACCTGACTTGTGGCAACTCCACGTGTTAATAGGAAGTGATCTCACGGTGGTTGAATGTTTTTGTAATTTAATAAGTGCATAATTTCAACGTTATTAGAAAAAATCAGTTTATATCAACAACTATATCAGGAATTGAAATATGAAATAAAAAATACGACATTCCATTTAAAAAAAATGTCAAAATGTGCCGTAGCGCTTTTATTTGATGTTCAATTGTTTCTCATGTATCATTTTTGGATTCACCGGTAAAGAACAAATAGCTATTTTGGTTTTTCAAATCATTTAACCCATTCCGAAAAAAAGTGTCCTGTTCAGTCCTCGTTGGATGACCCTGTACAGGATCCAACGTACCCCTAGAGAAAAGATGAAAGTGGTTCATCTTGAACGGTTAAAGACTTACAATCGTGGACACTTCTCTGATCGGGCCGATCAGAAATAAGAGGGAAAAAACCCCGGGAAACCATCTAGACTAAACGGAACCCATCTAGACTAAACGAGAACAGTCGCCTTCGTTCTTGAAAGTACGAGAGTGTGTTCAGGTCGGGTATATAAACCAGCGAGCCCCGATAGTTAGTGCAGTGTAGTAAATAAGCGAAATAAGCGGACAAGCAGACTCTGCGAATTATTAGTAGAGAGTAGTTGTGTTGTAATAGTTCTAAGTAAATAAAAGTGTGCAGTTAATTGACGATAAATTATTGGAACCCGTATCCTGTAACAGTATTATGTAATCAGTAGGCAAGCAGGTCCTTATAATAGTGCATTGCGTATACCTAATCTTAGTAGGAAAAGACACTTTAATAGAAGTAGTCTAGTACATACGTACCTGTGTTTTTTATTTTTCTCATTTTACAGAAAAACGAGATTTCGTTTGTTTACAAAGTATGCGTTTTCGTCACGCACGAAATCAACTCAAAGCGAATAAAAACCAAAAACGATTGTAAACTCTCATTTTCCGCCCTTTATATTTATAAATAACTATCAGCAATCATAAATAAGTTCTATGGATTCCTGAGTGAGACCAGCCTGCCAGTTAACAATATGATGATGAAGTTTTTGTGTTTGCAAAAGTATTGTATTATTTCTAGACAGGGTAATAAAGCCAAAAAATAGGAATTTTTCCATTGGCAGTATTGGTAGTTTTTCGAAGTGCATATTCAAATTCATAATATAAAATCTGATTTGAAATATTTCCATATTTTCAATAAAAATTTGTAGATGTATCGATAGCTAAGTATACAGGACGTATATTTTTTATAAAAAATTTGTTCAATAGCATCAGTGGCGGCCCTATGAGCAGGTCTAATGCAGTTTTACATTAAACTAACCTGATTCTACAATGGAAATTGGAACCTTCAATAATTTCAAATTTTGATTCAAAGAACGACTTTTACAAGTTCAGTTTAAACTTCAGAATTTGGCATATAGGCAATGCTAATATACGTCAAATCTGGAGTTTAAACTTCTGGTAGGATATAAGCTGGAGATGTAGAAGTCATCCTAAGTAAACATTCATACACAAAAACGGAATTTCCTTGAAAACTGTGCATAATAACTCCATAGTTCAGAAGAGAATTGAATATGCAATTCGAACATAATACGATTTTTCGAGATACAAACTTTTTTTTCGAGAACGAGACTCGAGTTGCTACTACGAGACTCAGACGATGCATCAGGCCAAGACTAAATTATAAATATGAGGACGAGGCCGAGAGTATGTAAGTCCCTCTCGGTCTCGTGAAGCTCTAATCCATATGATTATATAAGGTCTTTAACGAGGTCCAAAGTATTAATCTACGGTTATGGAAGAAACATCAGGATGACTTTTAATTCCGGAAAATATCCTGTAAATCCTGTAAAATCTTCAAAGTCTGATAATTCATTGTGCTTCATTCTTTCCATCTACTGCATACTTCTTTAGGTAGTAAGTAGAATATCTTACCAATTATCCCTCTTTTCCTATTTTCGCTTTTACAGTGGTTTTTACTTTTTTATTGTTTATTTTCACTTTACTGAAATCTGCTTCATTTCATAATTTTTTTTCCGTTATTCTCTTCTTTGGAATATGATGCCTTCATATTTTGCTGAAGCACCGTCTACCTACTTGCACTTGAGATCGTTGCATTATTTCCCTATAAGAAAAACTTGTCGATCATTTAAGTCAAATGCGCAAATTTAAGTGTAAAAGAAGAAACTAAAGAGCATTATATTAAACTTTTATTTTTTTTTTTATTAAAAATTATTTACATCTCCTATAGCCAAACTCCTAAATATAATTGAAATCTAAAATTAAACCACCACTCTGAAAAACTAATAATCGATCTCCAATCAATCCTGTATGAGTACTTATGTTGTCTATTATTATTATTATTACAGGCAGTGTTTAACTTAGTAATTGCCGATAGCAGCCCTTAAACGTTAACGCGTATCTACACGCAGTCCCTTCCATTAATTGTTAGCAAAGTATCAGATACCGACATGACTTTGGCTCCTGAAATTGAATATACTCAAGATTCTTTAAAATTTGTTATCAGGCTGGGACAATATTTTCAATTAATACCTGTAACTCTTTCCTCAGAAAACAAATATTCTTTTAAATGGTTATCCGCTAAAACGGCCATAGCTCTAGTTCTAATTTTGCTCTCTTTCGTGGCTTCTTGCATGTTTTTAAATTACGTTTTTGAGCAAGACAAGAAGTTTTCATCAACTTGTAAGTACCTACATATTAGTCATTCACTTATTGTTGTCGTCGAATAGGCATTGGAAAACTGACTTTGACATTTTCATCGTATCCTTCTTAACATGTGCTGAAAGGAGATGGGTATAAAAAATGAAGGTTTCAAAAGTAACTAGATGACAAAAATAAGTGAATTGCTAATAAATACATTTTTTCTACAAACGTCAAAAAATTATGCATTTTACGCTTTGATTTGACAAACGAAAACCTAGACTTTTTTGAGGATCGGAATGTGAGTTTAATTTTCCGCGCGTTGCCCAGGACAGCAAGCGATTAAGATTTTTTTCGCTTGCTGTCAATAGCAACTACCACCACTCAACCAAATATTTGAAACGTCATTGTCACTTTGATTTAAATTTCCAGATTGTGTCTTCAGTTATGCTCAGTTGTGATTCACATTATTTGAAATTGATCGTTTGCAGAAAAAACGTTGTATGCATTACAAGCAAAAAGTAACTTTTTTGATCTCGAGTGATTGACTCCGCTTCACTCTCCGAGCAAAAAAGTTGTACTTTTCGCTCTTAATACATAATAGTTATTTATGAGCGCATCGAGAGCAAAAAGTTACTTTTTGCTCGTAATGCATACAACGTTTTTTCTGCAAACGATCAATTTCAAATAATGTGAATCACCACTGTGCATAACTGAAGTCACAATCTGAAAATTTAAATTAAACTGACAATGACGTTTTAAATATTTGATTGAGTGGTGGTAGTTTCTATTGACAGCAAGCGATAAAATCTTTTTCGCTTGCAGTCCTGGGCAACGTGCGGAAAAGTAAACTCACATTCTGATCCTCAAAAATGGTTAGGTTTTCATTTGTCTAATGAAAGCGTAAAATGCGTCATTATTTGACGTTTGTAGAAAAATAACTATTTTCAATTTAGCGTTTATAAGTAAGTCGGATTTTAGCTGGATTTGCATTTTATTTGACTATTTTTACATACGAAGTATTGTTCATAAATATTTCTCACTCCTTAATCCATTTGTTTGAAAAATGGGCTGAAATCGATCACGGTATGAGAAACTACGCCATTGTGGAGAACCACGTTTTAAAAATGAAGTGTGTATATTATACTCTACTGATTTTCGCTGTGGGTAAGTTTTTTACCTATAAACCATTCACTTATTTTTGACATCAAGTAGACGTTGGAAGTTTGATTTTGACATTTTTTTCGTATCCTCTCAACATGTGCTGAAAAAAGATGAGGATAAAAAAGGAGATTTCAAAGGTTATGAGATGGCAGAAATAAATGAAGGAATAATGCATATATCAAGGAGGTAAACGTTTTTTTTTTCAGCTGAACACCTGTTTTTCATAGCTTCTTTCGGTGTATTTACCCAAGGCTTACCCCTGGGTGAGGAGTTGAAAAACTACTTCACAGAAATTTTCAGATTTGTTTTTAACATTCTGCCTTACCATATTTGCACAGCTTTATTTGTACAGGTATGTATATGGCCTTCATATTTTTCGCTATCCTACAACATATCATCTACCATTTCAGTTACTAAACTGGCTTTGGACCATCATCTGGAACTATGTAGATGTTTTCATAATTTCTTTGTGTATATGCTTCACTTTTAGACTAAAACAGATCGAACATAAAGTGGGCTTTATGGTAAAATTAAAGGTAATGCCATATTTCCCTTGGGTTTTCAGTCATTATGATTCTCGTTAAGGTTCCAGACATTTCCCACTGGAAGGAAGTGAGAGAAGACTTCGTCAAACTGGAGGAGTTATGCTTCGAACTGGAACAGTGCATTTCTCCTTTGATACTCGTATCCTTTGCAAACAAGTTTTATGTGGTTTTATATCAGCTGCTTGGGCTTTTAGAGTAAGGCTACCAACTGTACTAAATTCCTTACCATTTTTTTTTTTTAGTGGTGAAAAATATGGTATTGACGTGCTCAACAGGCTCTATTACTCATTTTCATTCTTCTACATTCTACTGCGCCTGGCTGGAGTAATATTCTTTGCCTCCTCCATCGACTTAAAAGGTCAGGACATTGCTCTAAAGCTCTTTGAGGTTCCCAGTGAAGTTTACAATATTGAAGTAAGTACCGCAACTAGGCCGCAATTAAGTATATTAAGTCTTGGTTACAGATTGACCGATTTATCTCTAATTTGAAGACATCACCACCTATACTAACTGGAGCAAACATGTTTCAATTGAAGAAATCACTCCTATTGAAGGTGACATTTTCAGTACATACTAAGTTCCGTTTTTAAGTTATATTTTATTTTTAGATTGCTTCGTCGATAATAATATATGAGTTAGTAGTAATTAAATTTCAAAAATATTAGTGTTTTGTGTGAAAAGGAAGGAATTGAGGCACTTAAAGAATGTTCTACAGAAAGTTGTTAATAGCAATTTATTCAGTAATTAGTCATCACTTTAAATTAAAACTAAATATATGTTATGCTGCATAAATTATGTATATTTTAATAAAGAAAACAAAGGTTGATAGAATTATTCGCATCTCATGGACAACGAAAAGGAGGCAAGGCTTTCTTGGTTAAACTGGATGAGCACTAATTCGTAAGTCACGATTGCACCTGCTATCTAAAAAAAAATTTGTGATTAAAAATTTAACAGCGTTTGTTCTGCAACCCCTCTCTGACCACCTTTACTCTACAGCACTTTATGCTTTTAATGCATCACAGTTTTTAAGCATTTTATTTGATCTACGCGTAGGCTTTAATACGCGACTTTATATAAAATTTTAGACAAATTAGGCAATGAAGCACCTCATCATATCTACCTGCAATATAACATATCTCTTTATGTTAAAGAAATGTTTTCCATTCATTGATATCTCAAAGTTCAGCAGCTGGTTGATGAATATATCAATCTGGAATTAAAATAAAATAGTTAGGTAACAACAATAATAATAAACTCCAATATATAAAAATATTTCAAAAATGAGACAACCAGAAGAAACAAAAAATGACAAAAAAGAAATAAAACATAAAACCTGATAAAATCCGAAAAATCGACAAAACCTAACAAAGAAAGACATAATCAGAAGACACAGTAGTGGACATAATGAGAAAGCACAAAATATGAGAACAAAAAAAAACAATGAAGCACATTTATAATTAAATAACGTATAAATTGGGTTAAAACTAATTAAATTGGGTTAAAACTAAATAAAGAAATAAAAGAGTAATACCCCAGAAAAAAATACAAAACATTTTGGGAGTTTCTAGGTGTAGGAAACATAGAGCGATTCAAAGTATAACTGACATCTTCTTGAACAGTAGTGTTTTTGTAGAGACACTGGATAAAAGTTGGTTATTCATCGAAACGTTGATATTGTTACATTCAAGTTAATTTTTATTAAAAGTAATTATTTCAGTTGTCCAACATCTTCTAGCTAGCAACCACTGTTGTAGGTAAATGTATGTATATGTTTCTTTTTATCGCAATTTGATTTCCTGTCATTTAAGAAAAAGAGAACGAGAAATATAAGTTAAGGCACTGAGGAAAAACTAACAATATTTTTAATACTAAAAGTATTAAAAAATAATATGTGAAAACGATTAAATTTTATAAGCGGAAAACAAGAAAAATTATTAAGCAAAAAAAACAAAGTGTTATGAATAAAACACAAAAACACATCTAAATAAGGAAACATATAATACAGAAAATGTAAACAACTAAAAATGTAAGAAAAAGAGAGATGACAAGATAGAGGGAAGGCTACAAAGCAGGCGAGTTGAAACGTATGACAAAGAAACATCACGAAAACTATGGGGAAAAAAAGATATAAACAAAATAGTAATATCTTTAAAAATAAAAAATTATGACTACGAATTATCTCAATATAAGATATTAACACCTGAGCAATTAAAGTTCAAAATTTAAGATAAAACCAAAGAAAATGAGTAAAGAAACAAAAATAAATGATGAATAAATAAGGGAATAAAAGAGCAAATATTTTATCACTCATCTTAAAATTAGAGAAATATCAGACGAATCGCTAAATATAAGATGAAAATCACATGAAGGTAATTAGAGAAAAAGACAACACAAAAAACAACAAATTTACCAATTACTTGAAGGAGCATGACGAAAATAAAATAGAAACAAATAACAAAACTGGGAAAGGTAATGTGTAGCAAAACGAGCCAAGAACATAATATGTATACAAAAACATGTAGCCTAAAACTTAGACTACTGGAACTGAAATTCCTAAGCACGTATATAGCAGAGTAGTCTTAAATTTAATTCTGAGCAATTTAATTGGCGATTTAAACCCTTACAATGAATAAAATGTGATTACCGAAACAAAAGGGAAAGAGCTTTTTAAACAAAGAATAATAAATTAACAATAACAAAATTTTGAATATGCAGTGTAAAAAAAATAAAAATGACAATGCCAAAAAGGAAAGAGTAAAACTGAAAACAGACAAACAATGAGCAAATTAATATTATAAGGAGTAAGTAGATGGTAGAAATTCCTTAAGTTTACAATAGCGACATAAAATTACAAATAAAATAACGAAATTAAACCAAAAATGAATATTGAATTTATAAGACTCTGACAACTTAAAAAATGGAAAAATTCGGGAAAAAATAAACCAGATAATAAAAGAAGGTAATGTATATATGGTTAGTTAAAATAAAACAATTCGAACTAGATTCGAAAAAATAAGATTTGAGATTATGAAAGAAATTAAATAAATTATACAATTAACAAAGCAAACGTCACAAGTAATGTAAACCACTGTGCCATAAAAAACCGGAATTTGACTGTAACATAAAAGAGAATTAGAAGTTAAAAAAAAAACTTGCAGGGGGAAAAGCTAAAATACATGAGTGCAATGGAGATGTGATTTTCCATAAAATGCATGTTTTGTACTCGCCTCTTCATTGTAAACAGTATGATGAACAGAATTTAAATGATACAAAGGCTTTCTACTTTCTTCGTTGACCATGGCCCCACACATGCAAACCGTCACCGTCCTGGAGACCAAAAACACCAAGGACACGTAAAAGTAAACAGACTCCACCCAGTTATGTTTAGGTTTTAAAGTACTATAGACTTGGGTTAGAATGGTAAATACGTTTGGGAGAAAAGACACCAGGATAACATTGGAAATCTTCTTATTAACTAACTCAACCAAACTTTCGAGTGTGGTGTAGTCTTTGCGTAAGTTCTTCCAGACTTTTGCGTCTGCTACCTAAAACCAGTTCTCAGTGGCATTGAATTTTTGGGGAAAAAAATGGGTACTTACATGCTTTTGACTAGCAATTTTAATCCTCCTGGTCACCTGCTGCATGCGACTTGCCAAGCACATGCTTATGACCATCACGAAGACATCCGTGTAAGTTAAGGCAAATTCTAGTTGACAAAACCAATACTGGAACGCTTTTACTGAAAACTGTTTTAAAAGAATTTGTGAAAACCACTTACTTGGAACACTAGGCTGGTAGGAATGTTGTAAGGGATGAATTCGAATACGTGAGATAGAGTCAGGTTTCCGAAGAAGAATTTTATAGATTTTTCTGTGTCGTTATGACACTCTACTGATCGGTAAATTCGACTTGCTTGGTGCAATAAATATTCCACTTAAAAAAAACAACTAGATTTTTTTAAGGATAAATTTGTATAAAGACTTACCTAGGAAAGTTCCCATAAAAAAACATATCAAAACAGTAATTCTCTTATTCAGGCGTCCAGGAAAACCATATCCTTTCATATCTACCTCAACTGCCCTCCACGAGTCCATCAGTTTGGGCCACTTCTTAGCTAGCTGAATGAAAACTATAGATACATAAGCTGAAGACAAATACTTTGCTATATAATCTATCTGATCGATGCTCATTTTAGATCGCAGGGCCTTGTTCAGCTGCATTCCGCAAAGAATCAACGAGCCAGACAAAGAAAACACTGAGTACAGCATCCTGAAAGATTTGTATGTGAAACTTTGCTTAGGAGAGGATATATCCAAAACTGGAAAAAATCCAAAAATCTGCGCTAAAAGAATCAGCTTTTTTAAGCACTTGCTTATTGTCATTTCGTTGGTAATTTTCTGCGCCATTATTAATTTGTTCTTGACAGCAAAAATTTTTACACGAAAAAAAAAACCGATAGGGCGCTAGCAATGAAGTTCAACCATGTTTTCCTAGAAAAGCAAACACTTGTTATTAATCACAATACTGTTTTCTGTTGATAAAGCTTTTGAAAACATGTTTCTATCAAACACAGGATAGGGGACGCTTAAGCAAACAAATTTGATAATAATCGATTTTCATTGAAGTTGGGGAAAACTATTCCCTTTGTTTGTCTGTATGAAGTACAGTCATCCAAAAAAAAACAGTTTCTTCATATCTCTACCTTTTTAGACATCTGAGTCAACAAAAAAAAATTATTTTGCCAGTTAGACCATAACTTTTCAACTCCCCAAATTTTCTTATAAACACTAACATTACAAGAAAAAGGGTTGTCAGAGAGTTTTACGCACAATTTCTATCTTATTTGGACGTAAGTCAAATCAAAACAAACCCTTCAGCATAAGGAAACATTTTCCTTGACCTGATTGACACAATAAACCAACAGTATAAAACAATATCTCCAGAGTTTACTTCCTTGGCTCACCAACCGTAAATCAGAATATCACAACCTAAAAATATGCGCTCAACATTTTAGAACAACATGACTCTTACCCATAAAAATCCTGCAAATCTGCTATTTCCTTTAAAATGATCGAAACCATCCTTTTCCGATCTCTCGGAAATACAAATTTCCAAGTTAAAACTATTGAACGGAGCTGTAGTCTGGAACTGCATGTGAGTCATTTAACTTCAAGATGAAAGCGAAAAAATTTTGGAAGTCTCTCTAGCTGTTCCGTACTCATAGCTTATGAACTATTTTCCCAGTTTGATCCATTAGTGTACCACGTAGCTTCTGGAGAAATATTGCAAACAGGTCTGAACTCCTTCAATATCACCCGAAGTTTTATTCCAAGGGTAGGTACAATTTTTAAGAAAAATAATAAATTTTGTCTAAAAGGGGTTTCGACAGGGCAGCTTCGTTTTCGCACCTCACGTCAGTTCGAAAATAAACTGCTAACGGAAAAGATCGATGCAGCAAATTTTTTTGTCATTTTTGGGGGTCTGTAATTTTTCCATAAGTGACGGTTTTTCATCAGTATCTGGGAATTGAAATAGGAACGCAGAAATCAGACATTTCTTATGGAAAGATTATGTGCATTCCTAAACACTTTTGCAAATTTCTCGAAAACAGTGAGACATAAGACAAGGATGCAAGAGGCAAAAAAGTTTCTAAATTAAATAGAGAATTCAGATTTTTAAGAAAAAACTATCAGTGGCGTGCTACAAAAAAAGTTTGTGAGGGTAAAAGGGATACAACCCGAGAAAATATAAGACCCTGTAGATTTTGTCTACCGGTTGGTATATCCAACGATGTAGATAATAAATAGTTACCTACGGGGTGTTCATTATAAAATTTCATCAAGTTGTCTGTGAAATATCAAAAGCAAAAGATGGAGAAACAAAAGTCCATTTATTTTGATTATGTCATCCTTTTCTGTCAAAATAGCCTGCTAGATGAAATTTTATAATGAACACCTCGTATATTTAAAATTTGAGTTAAATATCTCAAAAACTCTAAGAGCTATAAAGAAAAAAAATTCAACACCCTGTATCTCGGAGACGAAGCGTTTGCGGGTATGTTTGTATGAACATTGTGCCCTATTTTTGCCTAGGGATTTCCTAGTTAATTTCAGGATACCTTGAAGTTGAGGTTCCTGTCATGACATCGTAGTAAACAAAATTTTAATCAGTTTTTTTATTAGATTTTGCACTATCCTTGTACAAAATGGAATAAAATTGTTTTATTAACAACAAACAGTTATCTTTTAGAGATCATTTATCTTATTAAAATCGGCGGCGGCATTCTCGCGATACAGGGTGACTTACAAAAGAGCGTCAACTTTTTGAAAAACCCCAGTAATTTATTTTGTAGGCCAAAACACCGAAAACTGCCGAACATGTCCCGAGATACCAACTATATAACGCCATAAAATGTCATAACAATGAATGTTCTGAAATTATGCTACCTACCAAATGCAGTGTGTTGAAATGCAACCATTTTGCAGTGCTTTTTTCTTTACTCTGTATATCCTTTAGAAAATAACTTATTTAAGATCAATCTCCCGCCGTGATTCCAGAAGAAACGACCTTTCAAAATCTCTTTAGGTTTTAAATTTCGGCTAAAGCGTTTCCGAGATACAGCCCCCCAAAAATGACAAAAAATGTTGCTGTATCGATATTTTCCGTTAGCAGTGTATATATTATTTAGTATACACGGTGTCCTGAAATTAGGTTGTATAGGTGGTTGCAAAATACGTGGCCCTAGATTGACTAATGAAGTCTTCAATGAGTTACATTCTTCTATGAGTAACATTAGATAAATCGGTTTTTTTTCTACTTTTAGGTTACATGTTCAGTTCTAATATATGAGGTAGTCATTATGATGATTAGATTGTGTAGAACTTCATACTATTATAAAGGAATATCTGAAAAATTATCGCTATTTTTAGACTTTTTTACATGGCCTTGTTTGCAATAAGGAGAAAGTAGAAAAACAAACTAAACCTAAAATTAAGCTGTCGAAAAATTTGTTAAAAAAAAAGCCTTTGCTAAAAGGAGGTAGAGAAATTATAAGTTAAACCTAATGTCGCTCAATGTCCCCCAGCCGTTCCTACAGTAGTTGCTCAATTTTCCTTGGTGCGGTGTTGCCGCCGCCGCCGGTTCTGCTGCTGAGATTCGACTACATGGATGTTCTAAAGCCAACGTATTTGCGTATACCAAATCTGTTTTACCACGCTGCAAGGGGGGCTCAACTCTCGGAAAAGATCTAGTTACTTCGTTTTGCCTTAGATCGCTAATAATAGGGGCAAAAGGGCCGAGAATTAATCAGTGACGTTTCATCCCTGAGGCGGAAAAACACTTCCATGGTGTTGTCAGACAGATAATATTAATAAATGCTGATTTAAGTGAAATAAAAAATTACTAATGCGGGGATGCCAGCAAGGTTTTATTGTTTAAGATAAAACCTGCAAAAGGCCTTAAAAAAATTTATTGAAAAAAAAAATATGTAAAAACGATTTTCAGTTGTCTCAAGAATCTGAAATAAAAGAGCAGCGGGCGTGAACTTATCGCGATAAGTCCAGTGGTCCCCCAGAAACGTGCTTGACACGAACGGTCGGTACACGCGATTTCTTACTAAAAATGGGAAAAAGGAAAAGAAAAAGGCGCAGTGTAAAAGAGACCAAAATTCCGCCAGGAGATTGCTGAGATTATCGATATAAAGGTGAAGAAAACACTACTATAATATACTAAATGTTTCAACTTGTACAACTACTATACTAGCTATTTATGTAACCAGTTACAAAAAGTCCGATTTTGTGTAACGAATGAATGTTTGCGGAACGAGCACAGCGAGTTCCCGCAATTTGCATGAGATACACAAAAAAAGGCTTTTCGTCACGTGTTTCATACAAGATTTTTTCTAATTTGAACTACAAATAATTACTTAGAGAGAGAGTTATTATTATTAAACTTCAATATTTACTTTTAAACCACTTTGTATCTACTTAATACCGTAAAACTGTGGCAACGGTGTGCCACAACCGAAATCTATTTGTTTCTATGGTGATGAAAAGTTCGTTTCATTCAATTTCATCAACGAATTTTCATCACCAGTTACGAAAGATTTTACTTTTCGTAAGTAGTTACGAAAAGTAGGACGTTACGTCACTGTCATCAGTATTGAAAAGTGCCGCTTTATATGCAAAATTAGAAAAAAACATTTAATTGCCGATAGGCTCCTGTATCTGCAAAGTATCCGCCATCTGCAAGATAATTGAATTGATAATGAACCTATTCAGGGAAAGGAGGCAGATGTGGGTTGACACTATGTCAACCCACACAACCGAAAAAAAACACTCCACGAAACTTTTCATAGGCAGGCATAAGCGGCTTAATTTTTGGCACTAATTAAAAATTACAAGTAATTGTGCGGCGTTTCTTTTTTAAACGGGATTTAAAGAAGGAAAATATACAACTTTGTGGAAATTAAAACTGACCCAGGACTTTTTTCTCGCGTCGAAATCCGACCTTTTCCGCCTACCCGGTTAGATAGTCACTCTCTAGAGTTCACAGCGCGTCTCTCTCCTTTTAGGTCATAACTCTACCGAGTTCAAAACGCGTCTCTCTTCACGAAATTCCTTGGAATCACCCACTCGGTACTTCTTATCCCCGAAAGGGTACCGCAGAAAAATCGAAACCACCCCCGCTATTAGCCAGCAGCGCTTAGCGCTGCATAAATTTTGAAAATGAACTTTTCTGGAAAATCTGTTGTAACAGAGATATTGAAAATGTGATCATTTGACAGAGTAAATGATGTTCTTTAAAACGACACCTCACATGACATAGCTTAATTGACAACTAAAGCTTTTTATTCAAATTGACCGTTAATTTTCTGGCCCAGTCAATTAAGACATAAATTGGTCTAATTTACATTCAAACGATGCGAAATTAATAACTCTATCTGATGAGAGAATAAGATTTTAATTTCAATTAACGATTTTGCAAAACGGTAAGGATTCGCAAAATTGCTTTAGTTACGAAACTATTATTCGGGTCACGTATAGATCTGAATTTCTTTCAAGATGTCATAAACATCTGTTAAAGGCGCGTTTGCCGGTTAAAGAAGAAGGTCAATTGTAAAACCCAAAAAGGTTTTAAGTTTTATGCTTGGAATTTCCAAGAAATTGTACAAGTGCCGTCCAAAAACTAACAAAAGAATTGCATGGTCTTTTTTGACGAAAAATAAAAATAATGCAACCAGATGTGCATTTAGGGACTCATGGTTTATTCAGAAAACCGAAAAACAGAAGAATGTGCCTAAGTTGAAAGCTTAAAAGCTTCGAAAAATGACGCGACAGAGTTGCCAGGCTACCAAACATGAACTCATCAGCTCAAATGCAAACAGAGAGTTCAGTTTTGCACAACACTAAAAATTCTGAAAGAACAGTGAGAGCACTTGGAGCATGTTCAGCAATTGCTGCTATTCGAAATGGCGACCACTGTCGAAATGCTGTCAATATTGTCACTTGTCTTCTCTTAGCATATTTGTTTATATTTTTATGTGAGGTTAGCTAGTTTATCAAATTTGAAACTTTTTTGCTTTCTAAAGATTTAAAAGGAATTTATATTCATTGCTTTACATTTTCCCTCTCATCTAGCCCTAATATGGTATTCTACTTTGAAAGCGACGTGGTTTCCCCACCAGCACTCCTATTTATGGGTCTAGATAAGTACGAAAGTAAGCTACTCTATCAGAGAACTTAAAACGGATGTAAAGAGTTTAATGTTTTCAGATGAAGATTTAATTAAATGGGGCTGGCCTGAAGACGTGTGGTTCCATGTGGATCAAGTGTCATCAGCACACGTTTATTTAAGATTACGGCAAGTAAGTACTAAAGTTTAATCTTTAAATACTTGCATCTTGACAGAGAATGGAACTTGGTGGTTAAATATGTTGAATAGCGCTCTACAGCCCCACTTATAGCGTTTTTAGGACTTTTGGTGCATTTTCTGCAATTTCTGATAGGCATAGAACAAACCACTGAGTTTTATTATAGAATCTGAGCTCTCCAAGAGGTTAACTATTAGGTGTATATGTGTACACCCATACTTGACATTGGAAAGACTTGATAAAATTGTTATTCATTTATCACATTTGCCACATTTGTTATACTGGTCAAGACCTTGTAAATGTATAAATTGGTAATCAAATGTGGCCACATAATGGCAACAAATGTTTATCTCACAAACATTAGTGATGAGGAAACTCTATAAGATTCTAAGGTGTGCTACCAATATTTGTCTATAGAAAAAATGTTGGATTTAAGCAGGCATGTTTGTAGTTTAGTTCAGATATGAACTAAGGCAACACAAAGAATGTGCAAATGTAGTAAGTAGCATTTAGAAGAAACTCCAGAAAAGAAAACTATCAAACCTCATACCCAGTGAACAACACCAATATTTCAAAGCAAACAACCATCAGGATAACCTTGTAGCTGGAAAGTTATATTTGATCATAAGTATATGATCATTTAAGATTTGTATATCAAGTGTGTGGAACATTGAGAACTGACAAAATGAGACAATTTTAAAATAGTTGGGCACCTTTGACAAAATATCCAATTCATGCACTTGCCAAACATTTGTCATTAAACAGACATTTGATACATTTGCTCATCGTTTGACCAACTGTCACCAACATGTGCAACATTTAGAGTTGCCTAAAGATTGCTAATTGCCTAAAGCCTAAAGATTGACATAGACTTTAGGCATGTGACTAAATTTGCCTAAAGATTGACCATTTGTTTAACATTTCCTAATTTCATCTGACATTTATAGCATTTAACAGACATTTGGCACAGTTGACCTAAATTTGCTTAATATCTGATAGATTTACTTAACTATATGATGACTGTACAGGGTGTTTCAAATTCGAGCCACATCATTGGGATTTCAGCAACAGTAAGAGATACAGGATCGGTTAAATTGGGGCAAAGTTGCGCAATTTGGAGTGCAATAATATGCCATTTTAACATCTGAAAAATTCCCATTACTTCCGGAGATATCCAAAAAAATTCTAAATTTTGTAAATTCGTTTTTATTTTGTTTTGAGCTTATTCGAAGAGACAATTTAAAGTGATTGACATTTTGTCTTGCAACTTTTTCTGCCCTGTAACATGGCATACGATGGCTGCGACGTTTCGTTTTTTAGTAACCATCATCAACTTTTTTAAATGTGGACCTGGTTTTTTTATTTCGTTATTTTGATCGCTCTTTTTACTCCAAACAACACGATATGAAATATAACGTATTTTGCAATTACAGTTTAGTTAAAAATTGTTTGTTTTTTATATATACCTATTATCTCTTTTACTAGCTATTGTTACTAGGATGGTTATTGCCCATTGAATTACTCTAGCTCATGTATAGCCCCTGTTCTCCTATTATAGGTATTTCATTTTTTTATCAAGAATTTCTGAATTCATATATAAATACTTAACTTGCAACATGAAAAATATCCTAATAGATATTTTACAAATAAAATAAATTACAATTAACCATCTAAGATAATAATATAGGTTTTTATATACTAATAATGATTCAATCCTCTTTGGCTTTTCCTAGAATGGTAGTGCATTAATTCATTTATGAAAAGGGTGCCGTGGATTTGAGTACAATGGACACAGGTTAGACGCACTGCCGCATAACGAAAGAGTTGTTATAAATTTTTTAAACGAATTCTTTCCCAACCACTGGATTGGAAATGAAGGGGTCCTACTGTCGCCAGCAAAAAGTCCCGATCTTTCTCCTCTGAACTTTTTTTGGGGCTATTTGAAAAACTGCATATTCAAACACCCAATCAATGATGTCAACAGTCTAAGGGAAAATTTAATAATGGAAGCAAGGGCTATACGAGCTTCAACAATTGAATGGTCAATTACTAGCAACTTGCTTAGAACTCAAAAATTTATTAAGGTGCAGGGAGAGTTATTCGAGTATTTACTTTAATGTTATATCTTTTTGTTTTTTTATACATATATATAATTTTATATAATAAAATTTAAAAGACGAAACGAAAAACGATTTCTTGCTAGACTTTAATTGCAATATATGTCATATTGCATATCGTGTTGCTTTGATTAAAGAGAGTGATCAAAATAATGAATACAAAATTCAGGTCCATACTTATGCCATCTTACAGGGCAGAAAAAGCTGCAATGACGAAGTGTCAATCATTTTGAATTATCTCTTCGAATAACCTCAAAACAAAATACAAACGATATTTCAAAATTTCGTATTTTTTCGGATATCTCCGAAAGTAATCGGAATGTTTCAAATGTTAAAACGGCATATTATTGAACTCCAAACTGCGCCACCAATTTAACCGACCCTGTATCTCTTACCGTTGCTGAGATACCAATGATGTGGCTTGAATTTGAAACACTCTCTACACCACATTTGCTGAGTTGTTATCCACTCGGAGTGCAGACTAGTGACGGTGTAGGTACACGTTTAATTGTTGAGGCAGCATATTCTTTCAGTATTACATTGTACAGTACGCCAAATTGGTTTATTTAGATATCATTGTTCTAACCATTGACAACTCAATGGTTAGAACAACCTGAGTGAATAGAGGAATTGCACAAACCAGTAGTTCAAGACTGAAGAAAATAAAGAGTTTTGAGATATGCTCTATTATTGTCTCCAAAGTACCTAATGAAAATCATTTGTAATCATATTGTTGAAAAGCATCTCTTGAGAGCTTTAGGTTGAGATATAACAAAGGTTGTCATTTAACTGACCATTTAACATTACTTGGTTGGGGTGGTTGGAAATGCAGAGGGATGAGCAGACTGATTAGTGTATAGTAATACATCATTTTAGTTCTCCCTCCATATTATAGAAAGTAGTTTGAGGAATAGTTTCCCACATATATCGATTGTATGTTTTCATATTTTCACCCTGTCTGTCTATGTAACTGCTAATAGTTTGGTTCATTGAAAAAGTCAAGGAAAGATGTCTTAAGAAACCAATTTTCTTAGGGACTTTCTTACTTAGGTATCATCAAATAACCATGGTGTGAATATTCCAACATCAACATTATTAACATTGTCATAGGTACCTGTTGAATGTAAGGATACCGCAAGAGGTTTTTCTTGATTCATCATAGCTCAATCATCTGTGTTTTGAAATTTAGGCAATATGCTTCAGGAGACAGGCTTTTGTTACCAAACAGAAGATAACCTGCAACTGTCTGCTTTCTAAATCTCTTTTCCATTGTATAATCACTACCTACACCATGAAATGAGCATTCTTTAAGTTCAGTAATAACCAGTTTTAACCATTGCCCAAGACAAATTAACTAGAATTAGTACACTAAAAGGATGGATGCAAGTAATGTGATTGGTATTAATATACTTTAAAGAGTTATAGTGTGATTGACATTTTTCTCCATTAGTGTATACCAACCTACCTTAAGTGTGATCGAGTGTGTGTCAGTGTTCTATATTATGTAAGTACTAATAAACATTTTCATTCTCAAGCCACCACAATATTATTTACTACTTTTTCAGGGCCAAACAATAGATGACATCCCTTCGGCAGTTATCGAAGATGCCGCTCAGCTAGTGAAAGCCAACAGTATTATGGGTAACAAGATGAATGACATAAGCGTGGTGTACACCATGTGGGCAAACTTAAAAAAGACACAGGGGATGGAGGTGGGACAAGTGGGTTTCCATAAGGAGAGTGAGGTGCGAAAAATCAAAGTTGCCAAGAGGATAAACGACATTGTTAATAGGCTTAATAAAACGAAAAGGGAGGAGCATCCAGGTAAGTCTTTTCAGATAAAAGCGTCTGTTGAAATGTGAAATAGTAGTAACATTTTTGTTACTGTTAATAGATTTTCGAGCTGAGCGAGAAAAACGAGACCGCCTAGAGAGAGAGGACAAAAAGAAACTCTTAAGGGAACAAAAGAAGAGAGAGGAGGAGGATGAGAAAAGGCGGAAAGAAGACGCGGAGTTAAAAAGCTATAATTCCCTAATGAGTACCGAAAATATGTCAAAATACGATGATGGAAACGATTCCGACGAATTTATGTAACACAAGTTCAGAATAATTAAAACGATTTTTGTTACGGTACTGCTCTTTTATTTTCCGTGAGAATAAGGTTATTAGGAACTTATTTGTGCAACTATGTAAACTTATTGATAACCAATAACCAATAAAGCAACAAGTAAACAACTTATTAAGCTCCAACTTGACTCTAAGTACATAAAAAAGGTAACAAATAAAACTAGGTAACTAAAAGGTAGGTAACTAGGTAAATAAGTAAAAAACGTAATGAATGACTAGTGGAATGAAGTAACATTTTTAAGGTTTTTGGCGCAAAAAATACTGCTGCAAGTAAAAAATTGTAACGTGTTTTGTCTATAACAACGTGATATTGACTGCTGCTAGGGATTCCCTTACCCAGGTTGGATACTTTTTATCAGGGTGAACTCCCAACATAAAGTTTTGAACAAAATTCACGAAGGTCCCTTTAAGGATATTTTCCCGAATGGTGCTCATTAATCTGTAAAAGCTTTTAATTGGTCCCTATTAGCGCCCGCAGAAACAAACTTACCCCAATTGAAACGCCAAATTATGTTCCGTGACCAAATGGCACGCAACTGGAAGATCAGTCACTATACCGTGCAAGTAGGCCCTCGTGTAGTTTTTGCATGTATTGCAAGTGCAATCCTTGTCAATAGGGTTCATATCAGTTGCGTATTTGTTCTTTTTCAAGTTTATTTGTCCAGTCATTAGGAGAGCGCACCCAAATCGCTGAAAGAATTCAGAATCAATTCATATATTTTCTGTAAGATTACCTACTTAATAACTCACTGCAGTCCTTGTTGGAAAGACACAATCAAACATATCTACCCCCAACGCCGAACATATCACAAGGTCTAGAGCGAATCCTACTCCCATAAGGTATATTGGTTTATTTTTAGGTAGCAAATCTGTGCATAGATGCACAATTTTCCAAAAATCGTCTTTGCTCTCGCCTCCACTAAAATTCCAATACCCTACAGAAAATATATTCATAGGAATTTGCACTCATTTTACCTTAAACCACCTATAGCAAAACCATTCACGTCTCTTTTTATGTGATCCGCTACACTGATCCTTCTCAAATCCTCGTACAGTGTACCTTGAACTATTGGAAATATATTTTGAGTAGACGGATTTTTATGCGCCCCTAGGCACCTATCTAACCATCTTGTAGTTCTAAAATATGGTCAATAATTTAATCCTAGGTGTTAAATAGTTTAAAAAGAATAGGGTTTTTTGCTGAGCGGATGCTCTGACTGAGCCACAGAAGCTTGTTTATTTATTTCATTGTTTATTAAATTGTATTAATTTATTATAGGTAGGTAACTTATTTATAGGCAAACAATGAATTATCAATTAATTACATTTTCGGTTAATTTCTTATGCAATTGTAGGTTTCATTCACAATAAATTAGGCGGAGTTTTGCATTAAAAAGATGTCGTGTATTCAAGCATATTTGATTTAATTTACTGAAATAAATAAATTACTATTTATACCATATTCCATTATTTATCTGCATCTTACATTGCCATGGAATTTACCCTGTATAACATCGATGGCAATTGTCGTTTACTTGTCGTCAAAGCAGATACGGTAAATACAGAAATGGAAGGTGATAACTAAAATCGGCAATTTGAAAGCTGGCCAATAAGATCGCTTGACATGTTTTTTTATATCTGCTTCAAATTCGTTGCTTCATTATCTGCTATTAAAATCCACGTTAAACTATGCATTAGACATTAGACCCTTCACATTTTTTTACTCTAAAAATAAGGGTTATACAAAAAATTGGCAAGATAGATCTTTTCTTCAGATTTAGAACAACTAGGAAAAATTATACTTTACGAAATACCAGTGGCGTTACCACTTTTTTTAACAAACATATCTAATGATACGTGGGCCGACTAATGAGCCACTGGTGAATCAACCAATATACGCACAATAGGCGCCTTAATTTGTGGTATATACCTACCAAATTTCAGTAAAATATGTGAAGCGCTTTTTATGAAAACATGTTGTTCTTAAATAGGTACAAGCTTTCATTTTTTGTCACCAATTAAGAATGACCTTGTATCCGGCTCTGTATAGGTACATAAAACAAAAATTAAATAAAATTTTAATACAAAAAACACCAACAATATAAAGAAGGAACTGTCACTCAGAGAAACAGAAAAGCTACCATCAACATTATGCTCTAGTAATTCTTACCTGTGCACAGATTCTTCTATTCGAGCTTTATCAGGTACTGTAGTTTTGACCACGTCATCCAGTTGCATAATTATGTCTGCCCCAATGGCGTTTTGTATTTCAATGGAATGTTCCGGTGTCAACATCACTTCGTCTTTATGTTCATTGAGCGATTGAAATTTTACCCCTTGTTCAGTGATTTCAGCAAGTTTCAGTAGTGATACCATTTGGAAACCTCCAGAGTCTGTCAGCAAGTTTCGTTCCCAGTTCATAAATTTGTGCAAGCCGCCAGCTTTGTTGAGGATATCAATTCCCTTAATAAAAATTAAGAAACAATTTTTATAAACACATACCTAGATTCAAGAAGGTACAACATGTAATAAAATTATAAAATGTAAATAATTGCTCTAAAGACTCTGTTGCAACCTTCTACATGGGGTACAAAGTACCTAATGCTCTTTCAATATGTTACTAAAAAGATTTGATTGCAATATGCAATATAGAAATATTAAAATAAAATATTTACTATTATAAAATATTTAGGTACTATTATAAGGGTTATTTTTTAATGATGTCAACAATTAATCAAAGTAGGGTAGTAGGTTGTTTTAGTTAAAAGCAATTATAGTTACAAAGGTTTAATTTGAAGCTAAAACAATATATATATATATATATATATATATATACATCCTGCTATCATTGTTGCGTCCATACATTGTCAATTTACGGATGCTAATGCGTCCGCGTTTTTAATGCGTCCGTATAACGGACGCACTAAAGTCAACCCATGTTATTTGCTGTAGCACCTTGGATTATATTTAAATTTGGCGGCAAATTACAGGATCGGCTGGGCAACGAAAAGAGAGATAGAATGCTATTTGAGAGGGTATTCCCATGTCTATAGAAAAGAAAAAAAAACACATTTTCTGAGGACGCAACAATACCGGAATTTGAAAAAGACGTGAATAATTAGTTCAACGATTTTTCGATGAGGTCGCTGATGCAATATACGTTTTGGTTAACCCAGCTAGTACTTTTAGTACAATCTACGGTTGATATTGCTTCCTTCGCGTCTGGTGCTATCGGCAACATCGCAATCTAATTTTAGATTTTCGATCTAGATAAAACAATATTTTGTGGCTTCTTTAAGTTTTAGGCAGATTTTCCGTTTCAATAATATCACAAGTTACTACGATTTTACTATTGAAGTTATAAAAAAGCTATTAGTATAAAAGTTTTATTTTATGGATTATATTTTTATGATGAAACGTCAGAAAAAAAAACAGTTAAATATCAAAAACCAAAAAAAAACAACCAAAGTATTTTTTTTTTTAAATCAACACCCTGTAATTTATGCATATTTCAAATCCCTCATTTTTTTTAAATATAAAATATATCAAAGTTTGGTGAAGCAGTTTTTGAGTTATATTAATTTTAGTTAAGTATTGAAAATTCACGAATGTACCTGTCACCTAAGAGCACGCAGATGAGAGGCAGCCAGGAGCCATGAGCTAAAATACTTTTTCTAATTTTGACATATGAATTCGATTCAAAATGACGACATGATATGGTGGATTTTAACCCATTGTTCATAGCTGCTTCCGCTCTGCGTTCATAGGCCATAGGCACACTCGTATTTTCAATACTAACTAAAATTATAATATCTCGAAAACTGCATAAACAATCTTTGATAGATTTTATATTTCTGAAAATTGGGAAAATCCAAATATGCATAAATATACAGGGGTTCCATCTATAAAAACGTATCTTTGGTTGGTTTTTGTTTTTGATGTTCAATTCTTTTTTCCTGACATCACATCATAAAAATATAGTGAAAAATATAAAACTTTTATTTCCAGTATGGCGCCCATACGGGAAAAAAAGGTTTTCTTCGTACAATTTGCATTTTACATG
Organism: Taphrorychus bicolor; assembly: GCA_951812265.1. Taxonomy (NCBI): domain Eukaryota; kingdom Metazoa; phylum Arthropoda; class Insecta; order Coleoptera; family Curculionidae; genus Taphrorychus; species Taphrorychus bicolor. Next base: position 22,671,180 of record OX638297.1, on the reverse strand, counting down.
AGAGGAAAATTTTGGCAACACAGTTAGATTCCCTGTCAAAAAGTGGCGTAAGAATGTCAAAGTTTTATCTTTCTAGAATGAGAAACTTTCAAGATATTTACGGAAAACGAAAATGCAAGCATTCGGTTTTTCTCGTATTATCTCTGGAAGTATTCGGAATTTCTCGACTTTTAAGTTCATTCTAAATGGGCATTAATTTGAGCCGCTTTTTCCTAATTTAACCGATTTTGTAAAATAAAAATCTTTTTTTATATCACATTTTTTATAACAGGTCTTCATGGCCTCCATGTAATTGTAGGTTCAAGATTTCTACTTATTTGCTTAATTCGACTTTATAAAAACCACTTCTCCTCTACCCATCACTTTGGATTTGAAGCAGCAGCGCGATATTGGCACTTCGTTGATGTAGTTTAACTATTCCTCTATATCTCTATTTAATGATGAGGAAGATAAATAACTACTTGTATAATATAACTATTATATTTAACTTCCAATTAAAAAATCTAGACATTCTAGTACAAGTAATTTATATTATTTTTTATTTATCAATAATAATGTCTGCAATTTTATTATTATTAGTTATTCTACTAAACCTTATTTCAAAAAAAATCATTTTATGATCGTGAAAAACAAGACCCTTTGAATGTAGATTTGACCCAAAAAAATTTAGCTCGTCTATATCTTTTTCATGTTATTTCTTCCTAATTGCCATTATTTTTGTAATTTTTAATGTAGAATTAGCCCATTTTTTACCCCTCATTCAAACTGGTCTATCTTCAAGACTACTTAATTTCTTCACTTGCACAATAGTTATTTATGTATTAAGAGCGAAAAGTAGAACTTTTTTGCTCGGAGAGTGAAGTTTGCCGCTCGACGCGAAGCGGAGAGCGGCAATCACTCGAGAGCCAAAAAGTTACTTTTTGCTCGTAATGCATACAACGTTTTTTCTGCAAACGATCAATTTCAAATAATGTGAATCACAACTGAGCATAACTGAAGAGACAATCTGGAAATTTAAATCAAAGTGACAATGACGTTTTTAATAATTGATTGAGTGGTGGTAGTTGCTATTGACAGCAAGCGATAAAATCTTTTTCGCTTGCTGTCCTGGGCAACGCGCGGGAAAGTAAACTCACATTTAAATCCTCAAAAAAGGTTAGGTTTTCGTGTGTCTAATGAAAGCGTAAAATGCGTCATTATTTGACGTTTGTAGAAAATAGTTATTTATGTATTAAGAGCGAAAAGTACAACTTTTTTGCTCGGAGAGTGAAGTTTGCGGCTCGACGCGAAGCGGAGAGCGGCAATCACTCGAGAGCAAAAAAGTTGCTTTTTGCTCGTAATGCATACAACGTTTTTTCTGCAAACGATCAGATTCAAATAATGTGCATCACAACTGAGCATAACTGAAGACACAATCTGAAAATTTAAATCAAAGTGACAATGACGTTTTTAATAATTGGTTGAATGGTGGTAGTTGCTATTGACAGCAAGCGAAAAAATCTTTTTTTATCAAACGGACTAAAAGTACGTCATTTGTTCTCTCCATACGCACACCTAAAGTGGGCTTTCTAATCCTGAGACCAAAAAAAGTAGCAAAAAAGTCCTAGGCAGTAAAAGTAAAGTCAAATGTCACCGCTATTGTCATGGTGGCGCATATATAAACCATCTTATTGCCATCTTTACATTCTTGTTGAAAAAACAAAGGATAGGAATACTCTCAGAGCGCTCGAGAGCACCACCCGAAACCGTTTTTAGTCGAAATCGCATAGGTTCTCGAATTCTGTTAAATGTCGTTAGTTGTCATCATATTTATCTGTCAATGTCATTTTTATTAATTTAGTATTAATAATAATGCTATACATTTTTAGTTTACCATAATTTACCTCAACCATCTAAACCATTGGTTATGATTTAATACCATTAAAACCATTGAACATTGAACACCACCGTTCTAACACATTCTATTTATATACACCACTAATTGGGTAAGTACCTAGACCTGCTTAAAGAGGATGAAAGAAAATTGCAACACTGAATCACTCTGAAATAGACTTTCCTGCACGCTTGAAAAAAAAATAGTATATGTTACGCGGAGTAAAAGGTCTTTTTGTGCTTCGCCCAGTTGCAGGCCTCAGCTTCGCTTCGGCCGTCAATCTCTGGGCTCAGCACAAAAAGACCCACTTTTACTCCTAGTGACATAATCTACTATTTCGCTTGCTGTCCTGGGCAACGCGCGGAAAAGTACACTCACATTCTGATCCTCAAAAAAGGTTAGGTTTACGTTTGTCAAATGAAAGCGTAAAATGCGTCATTATTTGACGTTTGTAGAAAAATATATTTTTACTTATTTTACTAATAAGCCTTTTTCATGAATGAAACCAAGGTGCCTTAAATTGAGTAAAATAGGATAATTTGAATAAAACATTTAAGTTGCATTTAAAACATATTGTTATTAACTTATCTTAAGGGAAAACAAATTATTGTATTTAGTTTCGACCTAAAATTATAGTGAGTTGGTTCACCTCCGCCTGCCTGCTTAATTGAAACCAAGCTAGAGGTAGGTATATCACTGTTAATGATAAAATTGAGTGTTTCTTCAATTAAAGAATATAGACAAATCAGAATAAAGCTTCTAACTCTTCTTCTAAGCGGCGAACCTCCGTTTTTGATTCTACATTTATATAGTTTAGAAAATATAACACTTTCACTGTTAAGATGGAAATTTAATTTCCTATAAATACTCAGCGATTTAGCTAAGTAAAAATACAGTATAAATAAAATAATAATAAAAAATAAAGCCTAGTAAAAAAAATTATAAAATAAATAAGCTTAGTTTCAACAAAAAAAATTAGACCTAATAATCTTTTATTTATAACTTTATTAATATTTTCACTCAATAATCTGAAAACAGAAACATTATAATTACCAAAAGAAAACAAAATAAATTAAACGAACTGAATAAGCTATATAGTAAGACCAATAGAAATAAAAATTAAATATGTTAATCGTCCTAAAAATGTTATAGAATAAACTTCGGCAATTAAGTCGTTAGAATAAAAGCCAGCCAGAAAAGGCAAACCACATAAAGCAAAATTTGTTATTCTGATACAAACACAAGTAATAGGAAAAACCTCAATTTGTCCATCTATTAAACAAATATCTTGATTATCACCTAAATTATGAAGAATTGACCCTGGACACATAAATAATAAAGCTTTAAATAAATCATGAGTTGAAAGATGAAAAAAAGCGAATTCAGAACAAACTAAACATAAAATTGAAATTATTAATCCTAACTGAGATAAAGTCGATAAAGCAATATGTTTTTTAAGTCCCTCTCCAAATTAGCAGCCAATCCAGCTATAAACAAAGTAAATAAAGACTAAAAAGAAAAATTCTTATTACTAAAGGGCTCAAAATCTCCCTTGATCGAATCAAACGCCTTCTGTTACCAGAGTAGAACAGTGAATTAATGAAGAAACTAGTGTTCGGGTGTGACCGGAAGTCATAAAGAAAAAGGAATGTGAGCGCTTTTTCTAATAGCTGCTAAAAATAAGAAAAAATGTACAATTAATATCCCTTTATCTCTAAAATATAAAATAAAAAATAAAGTCCATCTAAAAATAGTAGCATAAAAAATTGCCTAAAATAAAATTTATCTCTTTAATTCCACAAATTAAAATTTTCTCTTAAGCTAATTAAGCATACTCAAAGAACTAAAACATTAAAATTTAAAATCAACAAATTTAATGTAACTCAATATAGCAACAATAATAAATATTCGAGTATTAATCTGCGATGAAAAGAAAAAATTCCAGAATAAATTTTTCCATGCTGCATGAAAGAAAATGAAAATAATGAGTGAACAGCTCTACAAAAAACTAAAAAGAAATGAAAGATATAAACAATTTTCTGTATAAAAACTAGGATTAATTAATAAAATTTTTCTTAAAAAGATTAAAGAAATAGATATATTTGAAGACCATAATAAAAATCATGACAATGATAGGCTAGGAATAGTATTCAAAAACCCCTTATTCAAACATATACTGCGACTATGAGTACGTTTATATAATATATTCGCAATACAAAAAAGACCCGATGATCTCAGACCATGAGCTATTATTAATCCTAAGACCCCTCAAGCCCCCCATAAATTGTATGTTAAAATACCAGCCACTACTATTCCTATATGAGAAACTGATGAAAAAGCAATTAACATTTTTATATCTTTTTGACGTAAACATACTATTGAAATAAAAATTGCCCCAATTACAGAAATAATAATAAAATTAAAATTTAAAATACTTCCAGTTCGGCCTAAAATCTTTATTACACGTAAAAGCCCGTACCTTCCCAATTTCAGTATAATAGCAGCTAAAACTATAGATCAAGAGACAGGCGCCTCCTCATGAGCCTTAGAGAGCCAGAAATGAACTACAAATATAGCAATTTTTACAAAAAAAATTGATTTTATACAAAAGTATAATAAATTCCTATCTAAAAAAAATTAAAAAAATAAAAATCCATGCTAAAGCCGCTCTTATTAAAAAAAATAATCCCAGTATTATTGGTAAAGAAACCAATAATGTATAAAACTACAAGTAACAACCAGCTAAAATCCGTTCTGGATGAGTTTTTCAACCAATAATTAAAGTTAAAGTAGAAATTAAACTAATTTAAAAAAATAAATGAAGTATAAACAAATTTAAAAAAAAAGTAGGAATTAACTTTAATAATAAAAAGTAAACCACAAAAATAAATAACTTATTATAAATTGTAACTGAATTTAACTTTCCTCTAGCTAAAATTGTTAAACAAATTCAAATCCTTAAGCAAATTTATATACCTTGTGACACAGGAATTACTAGCCAAGCGATAACTCTGGTTAAAAGAATGCTAACATTTTCAAACTTTGAGGGTGAATGTAGTAGCTTAGTGCCATAAGCATGACTAATTGGCGTTTCCGGTTTTACCGGAAGTGACGTCACTTTTATTATTTTAAATAGAACACCCTGTATATTTGTCCTTTTTCGGATTCTACGTCGAATTCTACGTTATTTACGTGTAACATAATGTATGCCTAGCTTTTACCGTTTTCGAGAAAATCGCGCCCGAACGTTCCATATCATCAATAATAAATTTTGATTTTTATGGAAAAAAATGAATATCAGTTAGGCTCGATTCCACAGATGACTATTTTTTTAGGTTCTCTATCAACCAGCAGCATTAAAAAAAAGTTTTTCCAAGTCGCCATGGAAAAAATGGAAAGTTGATTTTTTGAAGATATTTATCTCTATAACTTCCAATGGAAAGACCTATTTTATTCCTAACATTTGGATTCCTTATTCATTATCAAACATTTCAATTTAAACTGCTTGAGTAAAACCAGAAGTTTTCGAGAAATTGTACTGCAAATAAAAGTGGCCACGCCCTTTTTAATACATCTACTCGAGACGTCTAAATAGTTGACGATCGAGTCATCCATGAAAACAACTGGTTTTGCTCAAACACTTTAAATTTGAAATAATGTTTGAAATCAACTTTCCACTTTTTCCATGATGACTTGGAAAAACTTTTTTTTTAATGTTGGCTGGTAGAGAACCTATAAAAATAGTCATCTGTGAAATCGAGGCTGATTGATATTCATTTGTTTCCATAAAAATCAACATTTATTATTGATGGTATGGAACGTTCGAGCGCGATTTTCTCGAAAATGGAAAGAGCTGGGCATACACTATGTTACACGTTAATAACTTAGAATTCGACGTGGAATCCGAAAATGGACAAATATATAGGGTGTTCTATTTAAAATAATAAAAGTGACGTCACTTCCGGTAAAACAGAAAACGCCAATTAATCATACTTATGTGCAATATGTAGGTACTAAGCTACTATATTTATCCCCAAAATTTCAAAAGATTAGCATTCTCTTAACCAGAGTTATCGCTTGGCTAGTAATTCTTGTGTCACCCGGTATCAGAAAGTAAACCCATCCCAAACCCGCAAGATTAATTTATAACTTCTTCTCCACACCTTATCTTAATCGAAATCAAAAATGATGAAATTATTCTTGGCAAAAAAAAAGTTAAAAACATCGAAAATCTTAAATAAAAAAATAAATCCATTTTATTTATCACAAATTATCAAGTATTAAAATTATATCACTTCCATGGTTTCGAATTAAAATAACCAATAATGAAAGAGTTAATGTTCCGTCACAAACTCTTAATGCCAAATAAATTATTCTTAAAAACCTTTCAAACGAAAACTGAATAAATTAAAAAAACAATATTACATAAACAATATATTCTAAAATCTTTCGCTCTAATAAAGTTAAAAAAACAATCCTAACTAAAACACAAACTATTTGAAGTAAACGTGATAAAAAAAAATAATAATAAATCCAAATTTATCAGTACTATTTGTAAAAACACCTTACATATTTAGATCCTAGATCTATTGCACTAATCTGCCAAAACAATATACTAATAAATCTATTATTATAAATTAATTTAATACATTTTTGGTCCTTTCGTACTAAAAAATTTTTTTATTATAAAGATACCAATCATCCTGGCTCACGCCGGTTTAAACTCATATTATGTAAAGTTTTAAAGGTCGAACAATCCTAAACTATTTAGCTTCTAAACCAAACTTAAACTTTAATCGAGGTCGCACACTCTTTTTTCGATTTGAACTCTTCAAAAAATAACGCTGTTATCCCTAAGATAATTTAATCTTTTAATCTTTTAATAAGGATCATATACACCTATACACATATCAGTGATCATAATAATAAAAGAAAGTTGAACATTTTTTTTAATCATCCCAACTAAATAATTTTTATCTATAATAATATTTATTAAAATTATTCTCTAAAAAAAATTATAAAACTCTATAGGGTTTTCTCGTCTTTAATACTAATTTCAGCCTTACTACTAAATAATAAAATTAAAAAAAAATTAATAGACATTTTTTTCCTCATCCAATCTTTTAGACAAGCTTTCAATTAGAAAACTAGTGATTATTTATGCTACCTTTGCATGGACAAAATACCCCGGCCATTTAAATTTTCATTGGGCAGGCTAGACCTTTAATTATTATCTAAAAGACATGTTTTTAATAAACAGGTGGGAAACATTCTAGATACACTTTCCAGTACATCTACTAGGTTACGAATTATTCCATCTTAAAATGAAAGTGACGGGAGATGTTTACAAATGTTAGAGCTAAAATCATTATTTAAATTTTATAAAATAATTGCTTTCCAATCCATTTTCTTATTAATATTACACTTAGTATCCAAAAATAAATTTATTGTAATCCACCTCTTCTTGTCTAAAAACTCCATCTTGACTTGATATATTTTCTTTCAAAATCTTGAACATTTTTATTCCATAGAAATATTAAACCTACAGCGATATGTAAACTAAAAAAACAAGTACCTAAATTAGTGGTTTAACTTGTTTATCAATTACAGGGCAGATCCCTCTGATTAAACTAAAATACCGCTATCTTTCTTAATTTTCAAGAACCTAACTACTAATAATTAAAATTTAATTTACGTTTTTATAATGGGGTATCTAAACCTAGTCTACTATAAAATTTCTAAGCCTTATCTCTCAATAATAAAAATCTCAAACCCTAAAATTTCACCTAATAAAGTTATATTTATTTTCTTCTTACTTAAATTACCATTTTCCAATAAATTTTTATTGCACTATATGTATAACCGCAACTGCTGGTACAAAATTTGTTTGTACTTTACTTAATATTTCTATTTTTTAATTTATTACATACATAAGATTTATTACCGCTAAACCCGTATGTATTATTTTTTTGTAAAAAAATGTATTTCTTTTATTTATATAAATGAGTATAACCTAATAAATACATGTAGTCTTTTTTATATAATTATTTATTTAATTATAACTAAGCTAGTTTATTATATTAAATGAAAAGTTATTATTTTTTATTATTATTTGTTAACTATAGAAATTTAATAGATATTTTACAAGCTTCCCGTGAGTCCGTGTTGGATGCTCAGTTTACTCCATGCTTCTTTGATACGACTCCTTCATTTTGAAACAAAATAGCTTATGCCTTATAGTTTCTAAAGTATTTGAAGTTAATCAATTAATTCCGATTTAATAGCGAATAAAAATAATTATATTAGTCTTAAATAGCGCTTTTGCCCTCAAAGCAATTTCGATAGGATTGGCAACACGGCTCGGAGTCACTATTGTATAATATACGCTAAAATGGACGCATTAGTGTGGATGTTTGTAAGGACGCAAGAACATTCGCTCAGTTGAAAAAGCGGCGTATATATGAAAAAGAAGAATTCTGTAAATCTGAGTATATTGCCGAGATCGTGAAAACGAGATCTACCTATATTCACTTCGTTCCTGGCGCTAACACCAGGGGAACTGGGAGACGCAATAAGGTTGTTTTTTGAAAGGACGCATTAATGATAGCAGTTTCTATATATATATATATATATATATATATATATATGTATAGAAAAGGCCAAAGAAAACGCTTTTTGAAAAAGGCCAAAGAAAGGCCGAAACGTTAGAATTAAAATAAAAATATTTCTAAAAATCTAACAGATTTTTTGTCAAATACCGACCGAACACCAAGAAAATAAAACCTTATATTATATATATATATATATATATAAATCTCACTATCTTCTCGGCGTCTTTTCATAAAAGTGCTTGATAGCGTCCGATGAATTATTTTTCCATTCTACTATCTCCTGGGCGTCCTTTTACAAAAACGGGTCATGGCGTCCTCTATATACAAAACTTTTAATTTTTCGACTTGTCAGCGTCCTTTGCGCATTCCTTAACTTTCACGTATATGATTTGGGGGCGTCCAACACTGTTGCCGCAGTTCTCAATGTTTTCTTTTGAATGTAGTTTTAGTTCGAGTTAAGTTAAGGCGAAGCAAAAGAGCGGGTTGGCGGAAATTCTGCGGTAAGATGGATTCCCTTCAGGAATCGGCCTGGCTTGCCGCATTGCTGAGCTCAGAAAAAGGGAACCAACTAGGTAAAATGAAAGAAAAAGTACGGCACATGGACGGGAGACCAGGGAGAGACACTAGAGATTCTCCTGGAGACCCACTTCCCCGGAGAGAATGGCGTGGCCGCGCTACGAGCAGGTTCCGGTTCGGTAGTACTGGATATTTGCAAGGGAAGTAGTTACCGACGAAGTCATTAGATGGGCTGTGGGTAAATACAATCCATTTAAGGCAGCGGGGCCAGACAGTACATTTCCAGCAATGCTCGAGGAGGGACTGGACCATGTGCTCCCGTCGCTGAACAGAGTGTTCACGGCGAGCGTGGCACTGGGATATGTCCTTCAAGCGTGGAGATCCAGAAACGCGGTCTCATACCAAAAGCTGGAAAAAGTGACTACAATGTGGCTAAAACGTTTAGACCCATAAGTTTGACATCCTGACGATTGGTCATCACAGAGGTAATTTTGGGAAGACAACCCATAAACCAAGATCAGCATGCCTACAGTAAAGGGAAGTAGACTGACACGACTTTTCAGTACGGGGTGTTCATTATAAAACTTCGTCTAGCAGGCTATGAAGTTTTGACAGAAAAGGATGACATAATCAAAATAAATAGACTTTTGTTTAACTAGATGAAGTTTTATAATGAACACTCCGTATGTAGTGCATAAAATGGAGAAGGCTTAGGCGAATAAGGAAGTACTGTTTTCGCTCTTTTTCGATATTGAGGGAGCATTGGACAAAGCCCGACAAATGACATCTGCGAGACCCTTAGGACCTGGGAGACTCCAACACAGTTGGTAAGCTGGGTGAGATCGTCGCGTCGTAATCGTAAGGTGGCGGCTTCTCCGAGAGATCACCGGAAGGAAATCAAGGTCGAGGGTGGCTGTCCACAAGGTAGCTGCTTATCACCTCAACTATGGTGTCTCTTAGTGGAGAATCTTTTGGAGAGGCTGCAAGCCGAGGGGTTCAGTGCGCAAGCTTATGCGGATGACGGATTGTTCATGATACCAGGAAAGTTCGTTGGCATCGTTTGTGTTCGAATGCAAAGGGCATGCAGAATAATAGAACAATGGTGTATCGAGACGGGACTCAGTCAACCCTGGCAAGACAGAGGGAGTGATCGACACCAAAAGAAGGAAAAGTACAAGATTCCGATCACCCACGCTGTACGGAGAATATCTGTGTCTAAAGTCTAAGGCTAAGTACCTGGGGGTGATCATCGACAGCCGGCTGACCTGTAAACGTCACGTAGAAAAGGCAAACAATAAGGCAGCAGCACTGGCGTGTCAACTACGCAGGGCAGTGGGTAGGAAAAGTTGTCTAAAGCCACACGTCCTGCAGTGGCTCTACACTGCGGTAATCAAGTCGAGGATATCCTATGGGTCCGTGGTTTGATTGCTAGCAGTAGACAGACTAAAGTAGTTCGTTAGTTTAAACGGTAATAATAATTATTAACATTTTATGTTGATATCAATAGTATGTTCTATCAGGGTGCTGGCAGGATCATGATCCTGAGGGATTATGGCCTTTTTTTTTACTACTTACTTTTGGGTGAAGCCTCATTCACTTTTGGGCCCGATTCGTTCGTTGTTGGAGAAGGAATTTCGCACTACTATTCCTTCTCCAACAACGAACGAATCGGGCCCAAAAGTGAATGAGGCTTCACCCAAAAGTAAGTAGTAAAAAATGAACTTTCCGCCTCAAAGATTTAGGAGTTATCTATTATGGCCTTATCATTAGCAAGGCAAGATTAGATATGTCTAATTTTTTCCGGTTCAAAATATATAATATTTTTGATTTTATATGAAATATATAAATATTTGATTTACATTGACAAAAAAAATTATAACTGAGAGAATCAACAGAGGTCGTTTTTGTTTATCCACCACGACGATATATGTGCACACAGTGCAGACATCTTCGTGTTATTATTGTGAGACGGGTGGTATAACTTACAATATGTCGACAAACGACGCTTTGGTGGTGTTTATCTCTTCGTGTCCTAGTTGTTATTGGGGACAAAGCTTTGTTGCAAAACCAATTTTTCTTTTTAGGAGTGCTGTTTTGAGTTGTTGCTGCATACTGAAATTTGATTTCGTATTGTTATAAATCCTAATAGTAACTCTAAAACTGCCTGTTACGATTGAAAGTAATGTATGTAACGATAATGTACCGGTACTGTCAAACTTGAAAAGTCAAGGTCATACTTTGATAGCACCTATAAAACTGAAATTGCGTGAGTGAGTTACTGAAACTGCATATCAAATTTGGAAATAAACGGATAATGTACTATTAAACTTGACAGGTCAAAGTCGTACCTCGAGGGCATCTAGGAACCTGAAATTGCCTGCTGAAATACCTGCCAAATTACACAATAATCGAATAATGTACTGTCAAACTTGACGGGTCAAGGATATAGCTCGAGGGCACCTATGAAGCTGAAATTATGTGGGCAGATCCACACACCAACCATGAAAACACCTGCCAAATTTAAAAATAATCGGCCAATGTACTGTCAAACTTAATAGATCAAGGGCATGTTTCGAAAGCACATAAAAACTAACTTTCGTGAGTGAATCCACATAGGACTGTGAAACTGCATATTAAATTTGGAAGTAAACGAATAATGTACTGTCAAACTTGAAAAGTCAAGGTCATACTTTGATAGCACCTATAAAACTGAAATTGCGTGAGTGAGTTACTGAAACTGCATATCAAATTTGGAAATAAACGGATAATATACCATTAAACTTGACAGGTCAAAGTCGTACCTCGAGGGCATCTAGGAACCTGAAATTGCCTGCTGAAATACTTGCCAAATTACACAATAATCGAATAATGTACTGTCAAACTTGACGGGTCAAGGATATAGCTCGAGGGCACCTATGAAGCTGAAATTATGTGGGCAGATCCACACACCAACCATGAAAACACCTGCCAAATTTAAAAATAATCGGCCAATGTACTGTCAAACTTAATAGATCAAGGACATGTTTCGAAAGCACATAAAAACTAACTTTCGTGAGTGAATCCACATAGGAACTGTGAAACTGCATATTAAATTTGGAAGTAAACGAATAATGTACTGTCAAACTTGAAAAGTCAAGGTCATACTTTGATAGCACCTATAAAACTGAAATTGCGTGAGTGAGTTACTGAAACTGCATATCAAATTTGGAAATAAACGGATAATGTACTATTAAACTTGACAGGTCAAAGTCGTACTTCAAGGGCATCTAGGAACCTGAAATTGCCTGCTGAAATACCTGCCAAATTACACAATAATCGAATAATGTACTGTCAAACTTGACGGGTCAAGGATATAGCTCGAGGGCACCTATGAAGCTGAAATTATGTGGGCAGATCCACACACCAACCATGAAAACACCTGCCAAATTTAAAAATAATCGGCCAATGTACTGTCAAACTTAATAGATCAAGGACATGTTTCGAAAGCACATAAAAACTAACTTTCGTGAGTGAATCCACATAGGAACTGTGAAACTGCATATTAAATTTGGAAGTAAACGAATAATGTACTGTCAAACTTGAAAAGTCAAGGTCATACTTTGATAGCACCTATAAAACTGAAATTGCGTGAGTGAGTTACTGAAACTGCATATCAAATTTGGAAATAAACGGATAATGTACTATTAAACTTGACAGGTCAAAGTCGTACCTCGAGGGCATCTAGGAACCTGAAATTGCCTGCTGAAATACCTGCCAAATTACACAATAATCGAATAATGTACTGTCAAACTTGACGGGTCAAGGATATAGCTCGAGGGCACCTATGAAGCTGAAATTATGTGGGCAGATCCACACACCAACCATGAAAACACCTGCCAAATTTAAAAATAATCGGCCAATGTACTGTCAAACTTAATAGATCAAGGACATGTTTCGAAAGCACATAAAAACTAACTTTCGTGAGTGAATCCACATAGGAACTGTGAAACTGCATATTAAATTTGGAAGTAAACGAATAATGTACTGTCAAACTTGAAAAGTCAAGGTCATACTTTGATAGCACCTATAAAACTGAAATTGCGTGAGTGAGTTACTGAAACTGCATATCAAATTTGGAAATAAACGGATAATGTACTATTAAACTTGACAGGTCAAAGTCGTACCTCGAGGGCATCTAGGAACCTGAAGTTGCCTGCTGAAATACCTGCCAAATTACACAATAATCGAATAATGTACTGTCAAACATGACGGGTCAAGGATATAGCTCGAGGGCACCTATGAAGCTGAAATTATGTGGGCAGATCCACACACCAACCATGAAAATACCTGCCAAATTTAAAAATAATCGGCCAATGTACTGTCAAACTTAATAGATCAAGGACATGTTTCGAAAGCACATAGAAACTAACTTTAGCGAGTGAATCGACATAGGAACTGGGAAACTGCATATTAAATTTGGAAGTAAACGAATAATGTACTGTCAAACTTGACAAGTCAAGGTCATACTTTTAGGGCAACTAGGAAGCTAAAATTGCGTGAGCAAACTCATATACCAAGAGAGAAAATACCTGCCAAATTTACAAATTATCAGACAATGTACTGTGAAACTTGACAAGTCAAGAACATATTTCGAGATCATCTAGAAAACTGAATTTTTGTGAGTAAAACCACATTGGAACAACAATACTGCATATCAAATTTGGAAGTAAAGGGATAATGTACTGCCAAACTTGACAGGTCAAGGTTATATTTCGAGAGCACCTAGGAGCTAAAATTGCGTGAGCAAACCCATTTACCAACCGTGAAAATACCTGCCAAATTTTAAAATAATCGGATAATGTAAGGTCAAACTTGACAGGTCAAGGACATATTTCGAAAGCACCGAGAAAACTGAAGACTTTTCGTGAGTGAAACCACATAGAAACTATGAAACTGCATATCAAATTTGGAAGAAAACGGATAATGTACTGTCAAACTTGACAGGTCAATGTCATATTTCGAGGGCAAATAGGAAGCTGATATTGCCTTGAGCAAATCCATATAGCAACCGTAAAAATACCTGCCAAATTTAAAAATATTCTATAAATTTCGTGAGCAAATTCATATACCAACCGTGAAATAACCGGAAAAATTTAAAGTATTCGTACTATGTACTCTCAAACTTGACAGATCAAGGTCACCCTTTGATGACACCTAGGTAGTTGAAAATGCGTGTGAAAATCCATACACCAGCTGGGAAAATGCCTGCCAGATTGAAAAATAGCCGGACAATGGATTGTTAAACTTCAAAAGTCAAAGTCATAATTGGAAGGCACTTATTAAGGTGAAATTGGTTCAGTAAATTCACGTAACAACTGTAAAAATTCCTGCCAAATTTGGAAGTAAACAGATAATGTACCGGCAAACTTGACAGGTCAACATCATACTTTGAGGTTACTTATAGCCATATTTACCAAAATTTTATCAAGCTGAAAAATTTAACAGTGTGTTTCTTGCCATGGAAACAATGGTTACAACAATGGTTTTTCTACAAGTTGCTAAATATATCATCCTTATTATTTCACTCATGCAAAAATTTTCCCATAAGGAGAGTGTTTTTATCAAAAAATTACAGCGGTAATTCCACGTTGTCTAGACTACGGGGTGCAATACCTACCACAAGAGCTTCTAAAATTTCCGATAATTTTTCACGATTGCATGTTTTTCATAATTGCAAGGAAAACATGCCAGAGTGAAAAATTATCTGGTTCATTTTAAAGCTCGAGCGGTACTTTGTGAGATATTTCTCGAATCAAAAATACTATTAAGAAATAAATAAGTAGTGTTAGAATATTCGGACGTCACCTTAAATAAGTCAGTCAGACAACGACATTGATTAAGTTTTTATGGTTGATTCCATGACAACGTGAAATTACCGCTGTAATTTTTTAGAAAATTATCGAATTATCGCTTATTAATACCTGTTTTGCTCCATAGCAATAATAAGGATGAGTGAAATAATCGCTTACATTAACCTAAACCTTAATCAATGTCGTCTATATTAATTTGTTTCGAGAAATAATCCCACTAAATACCGCTCGAGCTTTAAAATGAACCAGAAAATTTTTCACTCTGGCATGTAATCCTTGCAAATTTCGCTCGTCCTAAAGGACTCGTGAAATTATGGAAAACATGCAATCGTGAAAAGTTATCGGTAATTTTAAAGCTCTGGTTGTATTACCCCGATAAAATTTTGGTAAATATGGTGGTTAAGAATTTGAAACTGTTTGAGTAAAGCCACATAACTGTGAAAACGTAAAATAACGGGGCAATGTGCTGTCAGTAATGGCAGGTCAAGGACATGCTTCGTGGGCACTTGAAACGTTAAACTGTAGTGAGTAAATCCATATAGCAACTGTGAGAATACCTGCCAAATTTTAAAATAATTGAACAATGTGTTGTTAAATTTGACAGATCACGGTCATATTTCGAGGAAATCTATCTAATAACTGGAAATATGTTTGGCAAAATTGAAAAGTGCAAAGTACTGACAGTTTTGAAAGTTCAAGCAAATACTTTGAGAACTCCTAGAGAGCTCAAAATGCGTGGGTAAATGAATAATAGCCATTGTAAAAACTAAAACTGCCTGTCATATTTGAAAGTAGTAAGACAATCTACTCTAATTTGACTTGAAATTTGATATCAAACAATTTTTGTTTTAAACTAACCCGTATATTTAAATAAAAAACGGTGTACTTTCATACTCTTGCGGAAAAACACTCATTATTCTACTGTCAAACTTCCAGCACATGCGCCACTTTCCACTTTCGAGCAGTAAATCAAGAGCGGAGATTCCACGTGCAGGCAATAGACAAATTATTTTCCCACAAAATGTTACCTAATACAGTGTTGCAAAATCGGTTAAAGTAGTCCGTTGAAACAAAGAAGCAAATTAAAAATATCGGACGCCCAGTAATCGATAAAGTGTAAATTGAAAAATGCGAAATATACACAATGTATATCTAACAGCGCTCTCGGCGGATAACCGTTGGAACTAATATATACAATTTTGTATATTTTTTGTTCACAATACTATCATTTGGGCGTCATTTTCAAAATTCGTGTATGGGGCTATGGCGATGTATACAGTCGATTGCGACGACTTTCAACGGAATCGAATCCGGGCGTCCGTATACGGACGCTCTGAAGCAGGTGGACGCCCAGGGGATAGAAAAACGTTAATGTATGGACGCCCGGAAGATAGTAGGATGTATATATATATATATATATATATATATATATACAGGGTGGCCCATAATAGTGTGACGTCGTATAATGTAATATTTTTTATCCATGACCATACTATAATAATTACATTATTCTTGTACAGTCTCAAGATTAATTTTAATCAATATTCACGAGTGAATGAGTTGTCATGGTAACGCAACATGTCGTAGGCAACTGACAATTCAAAAAGTAAACTGCCCTAAACATGAAATCGGTAGTTACCACTGGTTCATTCAAATAATTACCCTTCTATTAGGATGTATTGAGACAAGTGTAGGTTACAGTGTCTCTTTTTTCGCTAAAAAATGTACTTTTCACTGAAAAATACTTAAAAGAGGCCATAAAATGAAGTAGTTTACCGTCCACCCTTGTAGCATTGAAATGAACATGCGCAGGCGACTTGACCGTCATCTATCGACACATCGAACGTCGCACCGTCGATTAGCGAAATCAGTTGTGGTCGTGGTTTTAAAATTGTGAATTATCTTTGTGGCACCTATAACCCATCAAAATTGAGAAAACCCAGAATCTTGGTCGTGGATAAAGTATAGTATTCAACTCGCATTTAATGAGCATTATTCTCTCGGGCAACTTGTGCCACTCACTTCGCTTGTGAGCTCAAACGTTTCCCTCGAGAATAACGACCCTCATTAAACGCTTGTTGTATAATATACTATTAAATAGGACACCCTCTATATTTTACTAGATTTTGATACATTTTATGGTTCATATTGGACCTTAAAAATTTGATTTTATTGCCTACAGTAGTTTAAGAGAAATGCATTAATAAACGGAAAGAATTTTGTATGGGTATCAATGGTATCATGTTTTATCTATTTACATTTACATTTACTTTATTTTTAGAGACTCTGCATTAGCCTATTAGGTTAGGCCACTTTTTCCTATGAGGGGGGGTGCGTTGGTTAGGTCAGTTCAGTTCTGTTTTTCTTTGGTTCAGGTAGCTAGGGATGAAACACTTGATTAAGGTTGTTTTGTTTTAGACAATAGTAGCCATTCTAACACACAAATTGGCTAGTTAGGGCAACTTTGTTTTTCTGCTTAGAGTGCTTTGGTTAAGTTAGTTCAGTTGTTTTTCCTTTGGTTAGGTTAGTTAGCAGTGTTTTTAGGAAGTGGTCTAATCTTTAGGCTTCAAGCCATAATCTAGATCAAATTTCATGCATGTGAGCATATGTAATGGAGCGATAATAGCCAAGAGATTAGTAAGAATCAATTATTCAATTTATCAGTATCTAAGGTACCTAATCAATTTATTATCTTACCAGTAGACTTTTTTTGGATAGGATGGAAGAAAGACGGAGAGTTAAATCGAATAATACTCAAGAATATTGGGCAATTCACAGGAATATCCGAAAAAAGATCCGAGAAGCTAAAGCACAATGGATGACCGAAAAGTGCAATGAAATAGAAGATCTAAATAAGAAACATGACATATTCAATACACATAAAAAGATCAAAGAAGTTACAGGCAGGTTTAGACAAAGAGCTTCTGGAAATGTATCTGATGAGAATGGTAATATTATGTTGGAAATTAATGATATATTAACAGTATGGGAAAAATATACTGAAGGTCTGTTTGATGATCAACAACGACCCGAAAAACCCGTCTTTGATACTGTTGAAGGTCCACATATCACTATATCAGAAGTAAAGCAGGCAATTAAGCTCATGAAAAACAGAAAAGCAATGGGTCCAGATGAAATACCATCAGAAATTTTTAAAATTATGGATGAAGATACCATTGAAACACTAACTGCACTTTTTAACAAAATATATGATACTGGCATAATCCCACAAAAATGGCTTGCATCCACCTTTATTGCATTGCCCAAGAAATCCAATGCAAAATCGTGCGAAGACTTCCGCACCATTAGCCTGATGTGCCATGTACTTAAAATATTTCTCAAGATCATTCATGCGCGGATATATAAAAAATGTGAAGAGCAAAACGGAGAAACACAGTTCGGTTTCAGAGATGGACTGGGAACGCGGGAAGCTTTGTTTGCAGTCCAGGTCTTGATTCAGCGGTGCAGAGACGTGAACTGCGACGTGTATGTGTGTTTCCTGGATTACACCAAGGCTTTTGACAGATGCCAACATAAGAAAATGATAGATCTGTTAGTGGATATTGGACTGGATGGAAAAGACATCAGGATTATCGCTAACCTTTACTGGGGACAAAAAGCTACAGTTAGAGTTGAAAATCAGCAGACTGAATACATTCAAATCAAAAGAGGTGTACGGCAGGGTTGCATACTGTCGCCGCTCCTGTTCAATTGTTACTCGGACACCGTTTTCAAAGAGGCTCTAGAAAACACGGATCGAGGCATCAAAGTTAACGGCGAAATTATCAATAATATCCGCTATGCTGACGACACTGTCTTGTTTTCGGACAGTTTAGAGGGGCTACAAGAGTTATTGAACAAAGTTAATCGAACTAGTGAGAAGTACGGGCTGAGCTTAAATGTCAATAAGACCAAATATATGGTGATTAGTAAAGATCCAATTCAACCAGGTAACTTGTGTATAGACAATAAACCAATTGAAAGGAAGTCAAAGTTCACTTATCTCGGCTGCACATTGAACGAAAACTGGGATCATTCACAGGAGATAAAACATAGAATTGAAATAGCGAGAAATACGTTTATACAAATGAAACCGCTTCTGTCATGTCGAGACCTGAGTCTGGCCCTTAAAAAGAGAATGGTCGTGTGTTATGCATACTCCACTCTTCTGTACGGTGTGGAGGCTTGGACGCTGTCAGACGCTATGGAGGGAAGGTTGCGGGCTTTTGAAATGTGGATTTTCAGAAGAATTCTTAGGATCTCTTGGATGGAAAGAATTACCAACAAAGAAGTACTCCGAAGAATGGGATGTGGGCCTGAAATCGTGCTTACTGTGAAATGTAGAAAGTTAGAGTATTTTGGCCATATCATGAGACATAGCAAGTACAGAATTCTCCAAAACATAGTTCAAGGCAAGGTTGATGGCCGACGAGGGCCTGGGAGAAGAAGAATTTCTTGGCTGGCTAACTTGCGAAAATGGTTTCGAGCAACATCTACTGAACTGTTTCGATGCGCAGCCAACAAGATCCGCATAGCTATGATGATAGCCAACGTCCGTAATCGGACAGGGCAATAGAAGAAGAAGAAGACTTTTTTTACTACCTACTTAAATGTCTCACTTTCTGACAATTAATTATTTATTAAATCTCTGTTTTTAAGCATATTTGAGCTGAAATACGACAAAAAAAACTAAAAAATGAGGTGGCGCTTGAATAGTATACTGTTCCTGTATGGTAATTATTTAATATCCAAGCACCGCTTTTTGCAAAAATTTGGGGTGTGTGAATCATTAGAAAGTTTTTCCACCAATGGATAATGTATTAGCTCTCTGTGCATAATATAACCACTTTTAGCAAAAAACTAAAAATAAGGCGTTGCCTGGATAGCAAACTGTTACCCAAAGTAGAATAATACTGTACACTGTACACCTTGACACTTGTATTTAAGCTAAAATGTTAATGGAAGAAACTGGAAAAGAACAGTACCTGCAGCTACTTATCAACACCACCAACAAAGCTTTATTAAAATGGAACTTACGGGTCTAGTTCCCAAGTGGTAGGTATTCGAAAGCATGATCTGCAGTCCCATTTTTTTCAGCTGTTCTGGCAGCATACCTTTCAAGGTGCCCTACATTTGTAAGAAGCTAGAAGCTTAGAAAAGTGTTATAAAACTAAGGAGCTTATGTAAATTCTTACTTGAGTCCCCACGGGCATAAATACCGGCGTATCGACGGGCCCATGTGGCAGCGTTATTCTTCCCACTCGAGCTTTGGTTGTTTTGCACTGGCCTAATATTTCAAAGACCAATGCGCTTTGTACTGAAGTCATTTTCTAACGAAGTAATAAAATGGATTGTTATGTCAATACGCATTTAGCTAGAAAAAGAATATAAAAATACTGTGAAAAACAATTCAAATATTTGAAAATTTTAAATGAAAACAATAACATTGAGGTTAGGTTAGAAAACAGGAAATTTGACAGTTGAGAGGTGATTGACGTTTGACGCAAGCTGGTGGGGTACGTTCAGAATTCATAGTGGCCGAATAAGTTGAGTACGTTTGGGGTTTAATAGGTCATTAATAATATTAAGTTATGTTTATTATTTTTCTCTACAATCTACCGTACTTAATGTTACTTAATGTCGCGCAGTGTCCCCCCGCTAATAATGATAATCCGTATTAATCCGTTTAATCGGTGGTCGTTGCGTGGGGGCGGCTGTGTTCGCGGCTGCTGCCGTGTTGCCGCCGTGTCTGCGGAGGAGATTCGACTACGTGGATGTTCTAAGTCCAACGTATCTTCTTGCGCCAAATCTCTTTTACCACGCTGCAAGGGGGACCCAACTCTTGGAAAGGATCTATTGTCCCTTAGGTCGCTAATTTAAATAATATAAAATTTAATATTTTTTGGGAATGCCAGCAAGGTTTTATTGTTTAAAACAAAAACCTGCAAAAAGCCAAAAAAAAAACTAATTGAATCGTAATTAAGAAAGGAAAAAAAATTAAAAAACAATTCTTAGTTTCTCTAGAATCTGAAATAAAATAGCGGCGGACGTGAACTCTTCGCGACAAGCTCAGTGGTACCCAGAAACGTGTTTGACGGGTACACGATTTCTTACTAAATTGGAAAAACACAACAAAGAAAACTAAACTAACGTCGCAGTGTAGAAGAGAAAGGAATTCTGCCAATAGCTGGGATCCTCGATATTATGGAGAGCACAACACTACTATAATATACTAAAAGTTTCAACTTCTACAACTACTCTACAAATACTTAATTGCCGGTAGTCTGCTGCGTCTGCAAAGTATCCGCTATCTGCAAGAAAATGGCCTATTCAGGAAAAGGGCAGAGGTGGGTTGACACTATGTGGCACAACCGAAAAAACACTCCACGAAACTTTTCGTAGGCGGGCAATGAGCGGTGTAATTGTTTTGGCACTAATTAAAGATAAAAATAATTAGCGCGGCGGACATAAAAACGGGATTCACAAAGGGGAAAAAATTACGAATTGGCGATAATCAGAACGGCGGAGCCAAGGACTTTTCTCGCGGTAAAATTCGAACTTTTTTGTCTTCCCGGTTAATCGTCGCTTTTAGATCGTAACTCTATTGAGTTCAAAACGCGTCTTTTTCTTTCGAGTGTCGAAGATCTTCTTTTTTCGCCACCCCCTCGGTACGTCGCATCCCCGAAAGGGTACTGCCGAAAAAATCGATACCACCCTGACCAGTGGCGATTATATGGCGCTTCGGACAGCGCGGGCATAAATTCAGAAAATGAGCTTTTCTGGAAAATCTGCTAGTAGAAAAAAATTGAAAATGTGATCATTAAATAGAATAAATTGTGCTTTTTAAAATGACGCCTCCCATGACATAGTTTAATTGACAATTAAAGCTTTTTATTGAAATTAACCGTTAATTTCCTGACTCAGTCAATTAAGACATTAATTGCTCGAATTTACAATCAAAGGATCAGAAATTAAAAGCTCTATCTGCTGAGAGAATAAGATTTTAATTTCAATTAACGATATTTGCAAAAACGCTTTAATTACCAAACTATTGTTTGGGTCACGTACAGGTCTGAAATTCTTTCAAGGGCCATAAACCATTAAAAGGGCGCCTTTGCCGGTCAAAAAAGAAGGGCAATTGTAGTGACCATGTTTTATGGCCGGAATTCCCAAGAAATTGTGAAAGTGCCTGTCCAACACTAACAAAAGAAATGCTCTTGACGAAAATAAAAAATATTGCAAACATATGTGCATTTAGGGCCTCATGGGTCTGGTTTATTTAGAAAACCGAAAAATAGAAAAAACTTCCATAAGATTAAAGCTTAAAAGCTTCGAAAAATGGCTTACAGAGTTGCCACGTTTCCACACATGAACTCATATGTAAATAAAGAGTTCAGTTTGCCAACACCCCCCTCTGTAGGCGAGAACTTGATTAAAGAAAAAGAAATATTTTCTTTGATAAGTTTGAGCAAAAAAAAAACAAAAAGATATTTAAATATGTAAAAATAAATTTAAATATGCTAATAGTATGCTAATATACAGGTTATTGTCAACATTAACAGTCAGAGTTCTCTTCTAGGATATGTTGTATGGTATGCAGCTCGGTAGTTAGCTGCTTACGAATCGAGCGTACTGTAGAGCTTACAGCTTCGATGCTATCTAGCGTCAGGAAAGCTTGGGTCATCATTTCATCAATCCGGTTAAATTCCTGGGAAATTCTAAATCCGGAGAACCTGGTTGCTCTGGCTTTAAGGTCTGTAATTGCTTTTACAATGCTGTCAATTTTTTGAAGTGCAGCATACTCAGCTTCAAATGTTAATCCCTTTGTAGTTTTTTGTTCCTCAGATCTTGGCTCTTCTTGAGAGTGATTAGGCTTATTAATCGCTTCTACCGCTGGCACAATATCCACCTCAGTACTTACTCTGGATTCTGGGAATTCAAAACCCTCAAGGTAATTCAAAAGGTCTGAGTCGTGTTCAGGCTGTTCGTCTTCAAATTTGGGACTGTTTGGCGCAGTTTGGGTCAAAGGGGCATCAGATGGCTGTTCCTGCGGTTTTGTTTCATAACATTTATGGCAGTTTTGAACGTAGCTAGCCACATCTCTGTGCATCCCAGGCCAAAAGTATTGCTCTCTAATGTTGCGTAACGTCTGTTTATGGGACAAATGTTTAGTTCGGTCCTGTGAAACATGACATGCGGAAATAACTTGTGCCGAGAGGTTATAGGGCACTACCAATCGATTTCCGGCTACTTGCTTTCTAAATAAAAGGTTGTCTTCCACGGTAAATCGTCGCAGTAACCTCTTCTGTGCAGGAAGTAGATCTTCAGGTTTCCTACTCTCCAACAACTTTACAAAGGACTTGGTGCTTCTTAGTTGCCGTACTTTTTTCTGTCCTCGAGCTACTTGGCTAAATAAGGTAGCTTCAGTAACCTCATAAACTCCTGCTTCCTCTTGGTGAAACTCCTGAGACTGTTGAGTTCTATGTCTCTCTTTGTCCAGCTGCCTTGCAGTAGGGGCTTTGTCAGGATTTCGCTTAAGGTATTTGCTTCGTTTAGATGTGGTTTCTTCTGAGCTTTCTTTATCAAAGCGTGCTTCGTGGACTGAGTTGTACATTACTGGCACTGTCTTTTTAGTAGGTTGTGGTCTAGGGGTCTCATTTTGTCTAACATGGTTTGATGGAGGTCCGTTCCGATGCGTATTAAAATGTTTATTTCTCCTAAGCCGGTCCTGTCGTCGGGGTTGATTTCTATGCTGGGGTACCTGCTTCTCTATATCGGTTAGGTCCTTTTCTAGAGTAGCCGTTACGGTCATTAACCGTTCTATGCTCTCAATTGGCATGAATCTGACCCGAAGTCGAAGGGCTGGGTGTAATAAAGGTATTATCAAACATATTAATTCGCTCTCTGAACCTTGGGCAAAAATGCGATAAAAAAGTTCACGTTTTCCTATGATGAATAACTCCGCTGATTCGGTAGTTTGACTTTTTCCATATAACTGTGCTTTACAGGACATTATTATTTCCATGCTGTCATAACGGTTAACTAATAATTGACCAAATTCCAAATACGTCATTGGATACTCTTGTAGGGGTTTAAACCAATCACGCGCTGCTCCCCTCATTTGTGCCGCTGCTGTGCAAACTTTCTCAGCATCCCTGATGATGTGGTTGCGAAGGAAATATTCCTCAAGTTCGCTCAAAAAACGCTTTGGACACTCATGAGGTTTTCCGCTAAATGTGCGACTAAATGGAACTGGTTTATTGTCTCCCATTTGCTGCAAAATTTGGCTCATAGCGTTAGAGAAAATTTCTATTATCTGTGTAACGCTAGCATTATCATCTAGGTGATTTTCTTGGTTCCTGATAAAAGGGTTATTGTGGGGCTCATCACTATTTCCCGAGTTAAATTGGTCGATCCTTTCAAGAGGCGATCTATTTTCTGTAAATGTTGGGGTCGTTCTCACATATTCCATACTCGCTTCACTGCGAGGGAAATTTAAAATACTAGAGTTCTCCACCTCTGAGTAATCTAAATTACTTGAGTTCCCCACCAGGGATGCCATGTCGCGCAGTGTCCCCCCCGCTAATAATGATAATCCGTATTAATCCGTTTAATCGGTGGTCGTTGCGTGGGGGCGGCTGTGTTCGCGGCTGCTGCCGTGTTGCCGCCGTGTCTGCGGAGGAGATTCGACTACGTGGATGTTCTAAGTCCAACGTATCTTCTTGCGCCAAATCTCTTTTACCACGCTGCAAGGGGGACCCAACTCTTGGAAAGGATCTATTGTCCCTTAGGTCGCTAATTTAAATAATATAAAATTTAATATTTTTTGGGAATGCCAGCAAGGTTTTATTGTTTAAGACAAAAACCTGCAAAAAGCCAAAAAAAAAACTAATTGAATCGTAATTAAGAAAGGAAAAAAAATTAAAAAAGACAATTCTTAGTTTCTCTAGAATCTGAAATAAAATAGCGGCGGACGTGAACTCTTAGCGACAAGCTCAGTGGTCCCCAGAAACGTGTTTGACGGGTACACGATTTCTTACTAAATTGGAAAAACACAACAAAGAAAACTAACGGCGCAGTGTAGAAGAGAAAGGAATTCTGCCAATAGCTGGGATCCTCGATATTATGGAGAGCACAACACTACTATAATATACTAAAAGTTTCAACTTCTACAACTACTCTACAAATACTTAATTGCCGGTAGTCTCCTGCGTCTGCAAAGTATCCGCTATCTGCAAGAAAATGGCCTATTCAGGAAAAGGGCAGAGGTGGGTTGACACTATGTGGCACAACCGAAAAAACACTCCACGAAACTTTTCGTAGGCGGGCAATGAGCGGTGTAATTGTTTTGGCACTAATTAAAGATAAAAATAATTAGCGCGGCGGACATAAAAACGGGATTCACAAAGGGGAAAAAATTATGAATTGGCGATAATCAGAACGGCGAAGCCAAGGACTTTTCTCGCGGTAAAATTCGAACTTTTTTGTCTTCCCGGTTAATCGTCGCTTTTAGATCGTAACTCTATTGAGTTCAAAACGCGTCTTTTTCTTTCGAGTGTCGAAGATCTTCTTTTTTCGCCACCCCCTCGGTACGTCGCATCCCCGAAAGGGTACTGCCGAAAAAATCGATACCACCCTGACCAGTGGCGATTATATGGCGCTTCGGACAGCGCGGGCATAAATTCAGAAAATGAGCTTTTCTGGAAAATCTGCTAGTAGAAAAAAATTGAAAATGTGATCATTAAATAGAATAAATTATGCTTTTTAAAATGACGCCTCACATGACATAGTTTAATTGACAATTAAAGCTTTTTATTGAAATTAACCGTTAATTTCCTGGCTCAGTCAATTAAGACATTAATTGCTCGAATTTACAATCAAAGGATCAGAAATTAAAAGCTCTATCTGCTGAGAGAATAAGATTTTAACTTCAATTAACGATATTTGCAAAAACGCTTTAATTACCAAACTATTGTTTGGGTCACGTACAGGTCTGAAATTCTTTCAAGGGCCATAAACCATTAAAAGGGCGCCTTTGCCGGTCAAAAAAGAAGGGCAATTGTAGTGACCATGTTTTAAGGCCGGAATTCCCAAGAAATTGTGAAAGTGCCTGTCCAACACTAACAAAAGAAATGCTCTTGACGAAAATAAAAAATATTGCAAACATATGTGCATTTAGGGCCTCATGGGTCTGGTTTATTTAGAAAACCGAAAAATAGAAAAAACTTCCATAAGATTAAAGCTTAAAAGCTTCGAAAAATGGCTTACAGAGTTGCCACGTTTCCACACATGAACTCATATGTAAATAAAGAGTTCAGTTTGCACAACATTAACTATTCTAAATTAATACTTCATATTTATGCAGAATTTTTTCTCAATTGATGGCAACCACGCTTTATATGTAGGGTGGGACCATTGCATTATTTTTTAGCTCTTTGACCACTTTTAACCGAAATCCCAAATCGCTAGTAGAGTTCAATGCTATCTCTTATCTCTTTACATTATTAACAAATGATGTAATTGCAACGGGAAATTATACCGAGTTTCTCATAACACTATAACAATTAATTAAGCAAATAGGTATGCCGAACGAGTCGAAAATCGAAACCCAGGCAAAGAATCCGTTTTGACAATGGTGGTCAAGGTAAAGGTGCGGTGGTATTGGTTTCCTTTTCATTAAGTCTGTGACAATGGCGCGAAAAAGAAAATTTCATCTAATTTTAATTGTTGTTTGCCAGACATGTCGCTTTCTATTCCCAATAAGTAGGTACGGCTTATTGGTAAATATACGCGTAATGTCATAAGTACGTTGCGGTAAGGTACACCACGTATTGGTACCTGTATAGGATGTATAGCTTGATGGGTGTGTATTTGATTATTTATTTATTTTCTGTTAGGGTGAAAATCTTTAAGTTGTTCCGAGATTAGTTTGGTACTTTCACTTCAATTCTTTTCCGGCCAGGAAGTTTTGAACCTATAAGTGTGGGAATGTAATCATAAGTGTATACACCTATATATAATTGGCTACACTAATCACATTTTAATAAGATAGCTATAGTGTAACACAGTCTCATCAATATCAGCAATAGCTACAATAAGGAAACGGGTGATATATGCGAGCAAGATGATAAGATGCGATAATAGTTTGTTAAATCTCCTTTTTATATATATATAATACGTATAGATTTAAAATCTTTAAATGATGATATGGATAATTATAACATTCAACGGGTTTTTCTTGACTCTTTGCTTGTTTATTCAAGGTTTTTGAAAAGTTGTTGTTCTAGAACATTTTTTTCTAAATATAGTTACATGATAGAATACTTCTTTTTAATTAAAAACAGTGAGAGTAGAGAATCAAACGAAATTATTAATATTAAAAATTAATTATGGCGAATTACTCTCGTTCATAGTAATATATTTTTCTATACTGTCAAAAACCCCTTCAGGTAGGTATAAAGTGAAATCAGTTCTTCATGGGTCGATGCGTTGGGATCTAAAGTCTTACAAAAAGAATTAATAAATTAAATTCTCTTTCTAGGATGAGTTGAAGCAGGATTTAATATATTAGGTAGGTGCATACCTTTACCTACTAGTTCTACTTTTGACTTAAGTATCAATATTTGTTCCAACTGTCAGACGTATCTGATGGTCAGGATGGGCGTTCTTTGTACCTGTTTTCTAAATTTAAAATTATCTGCATATTTTATATAATTAAATCACCTAAAGTGCTCGCTCACATCTTTTAATATAATACTTCAGGTTTTTCCATGATAAGTATATAGGTATCTCCTCGCTCCATTAGGCAAATTAATAATACCCAAATTAATTCTGATAATATGCAATGTATAAGGCTTTACTACAAAAAGCATTATCGATACCAGATGAAGCATGTAAAATACTGAAAGCAAAAAAATACAATTACCTATTTAACCTAGGTAAACGATCTTCCACTCTCCGAGTCAATTTTAAGCCATTGTTTTTGCTTACCCTCAGAACATTTTGAAAAAGCAGTAAGCTTTTGAACAAAACTCTGAGTTATTGTTATGGGTACCTACCAGGAAGTATATATAAACGAAAGATCCGTCTTAATTAAAATGTGTACATATTATTGTGTTTTGAGAGACAATTGCAAATGAGGATTTACATAAGTGATTTGCATAATCTGACTGCCATATTTAAATATAGTGCCTACCTTTGTAAGGTTACATGCGCTTTCTATGAAATAATCCTGAAGCTGGTTTTAGTTAAATTATAAGATTAGGAATCGCGATGATGGGGTCATGAAAGGGCAAGATGGCAAAGGATAACTGAATTTTGTCTCTTTATTGAGAGCTCTGCTTAACTGCTTAACCTTCTGGTTATTTTTTGTTTTAAGTCCATCAAAATCAATTAACACATTTATTTAATTGTTCTAAACTGCTAACGGAAAAGATCGATACAGCAATTTTTTTTGCCATTTTTGTGGGTCTGCATCTCAGAAATGCCTTAGCCGAATTTTAAAACCTAATGAGATTTTGAAAGGTCATTTCCTCTAGAATCACGGCGGGAGATTGATCTTAAATAATTTATTTTCTAAAGGATATACAGGGTAAAGAAAAAAGCACTGCAAAATGGTTGCATTTCAACCCACTGCGTTTGGTAGGTAGCGTAATTTCAGAACATTCATTGTTATGACATATAATGGCGTTAGTTGGTATCTCGGGATGTGTTCGGCAGTGTTCGGTTTTTTGACCTACAAAATAAATAACAGGGGTTTTTCAAAAAGTTGACAACCTTTTGTAAGTCACCCTGTATCGCGAGAATGCCGCAGCCGATTTTAATAAGATAAATGATCTCTAAAAGATAACTGGTCGTAAAATCAGCGACGTAGACTCAGAGCTAATAAAACAGTTTTATTCCATTTTGTACAAGGATGGCAAAAAATCAAATAAAAAAACTGATTAAAATTTTGTTTACTACGATGTCTTAACTTTAAGACTCTTTTTGTAATGACATTTAAGACCTTTGGTCGATATCTCGGGACGGTTTTGGCGATTTTTTGTTTTTTTGCCTACTAAATCAGTTACAGGGCGTTTAGAGAAAGTTTGAACTTTCTTGTAAGTTACAATACACGGTATCCTGAAATTAACTGGGATCGCAAAGCAAAAATAGGCCACAATGTTCATACAAACATAATCCTAAAACGCTTCGTCTCTGAGATACAGGGTGTTGATTTTTTTTTCGTTATAGCTGTTAGAGTTTTTGAGATATTTAATTCAAATTTTGAATATAGGTAACCATTTATTATCTACATCATTGGATATACCACAAACTTTTTTGTAGCACGCCACTGATCATTTTTTCTTAAAAGTCTGAATTCTCTATTCAATTTAGAAACTTTTTTGCCACTTGCTTGAAGCAAAATTGCTGCAAGCAATTTCAACAGTAAATTCTATTTTGAGCAAGTTTTTAGAGGTTTTTTTTATGTTTTTAAAAAATTTTAATAATCGTGCTTGGTAAGTATACTTTATAATCGAAACTGTTATCCGGGATTTGAAGCCGTGGTCTAATGGAGTTTCTTCCCGACGTTTTCTCTACAGCTGCGGCAGACATTATCAAAGGCGATGAGGTAATGGGCGAAATGACCTCCCGTGCTTCCCGACGTTGACTGATTCGACGGTGGTGAGCTCCGTCGTATTTATTCCCCCGTCCGGCGCCGTCGCGTTGCAGTGGAGGGACTGTGGTGGGGGTGGGGGTAGCGGTGGCGCCGGACGGGGGAATAAATACCACGGAGCTCACCACAGTCGAATCAGTCAACGTCGGGAAGCACGGGAGGTCATTTCGCCCATTGCCTCATCGCCTTTGATAATGTCTGCCGCAGCTCACACGTCGGGAAGAAACTCCATTAGACCACGGATTCAAATCCCGGAAAACAGTTTAGATTATAAACTACACTTACCAAGCACGATTATTAAAAATTTTTAAAAACCTCCAAAAACTTGCTCAAAATAGAATTTACTGTTGAAATTGCTTGCAGCAATTTTGCTTCAAGCAAGTGGCAAAAAAGTTTCTAAATTGAATAGAGAATTCAGACTTTCAAGAAAAAACGATTAAAAATTAAAATCAATTAAAAATTTGACTTAAATATCTCAAAAACTCTAGCTAGCAAAAAGAGCTATAAAGAAAAAAAAATCAACAACCTGTATCTCGGAGGCGAAGCGTTTTAGGATTATGTTTGTATGAACATTGTGCCCTATTTTTGCTTAGCGATCCCAGTTAATTTCAGGATACCTTGTGTTGTAACTTACAATAAAGTTCAAACTTTCTCTAAACGCCCTGTAACTGATTTAATAGGCAAAAAAACAAAAAATCGTCAAAACCGTCCCGAGATATCGACCATAGCTCTTAAATGTCATTACAAAAAGAGTCTTAAAGTTAAGACTCCCGTCATGACATCGTAGTAAACAAAATTTTAATCAGTTTTTTTTATTTGATTTTTTGCCATCCTTGTACAAAATGGAATAAAATTGTTTTATTAGCTCTGAGTCTACGTCGCTGATTTTACAACCAGTTATCTTTTAGAGATCATTTATCTTATTAAAATCGGCTGCGGCATTCTCGCGATACAGGGTGACGTACAAAAGAGTGTCAACTCATCCCGAGATACCAACAATTTTTATTTTTTAAATTTGAAATTTAAAGGTGATAAGTAAGTCGTAAATGTGCTTCAGATCCCGTTTGACGCACTTAGGCATGACTTCCGGTTTTACAGGAAGTACCGCCATATTTCATTTTTTAAATGGAACACCCTGTATATTTGTTCATTTACGGATTCCCCGTCGAATTCTAAGTAATTAAGATGTAACATGATATATTCTTATCTCTTATAGTTTTCGAGAAAATCGCGCCCGAACATCAATAATAAATGTGGATTTTTATGGAAACAAATCAACATCGATCAGCCCTGATTTACCATTTTTTTAGGGGCTCTATCAATAGACATTAAAAAAAATGTTTCTATGTTGTCATGGTAAAAATTTGTAAATTGATATTTTGAAGACATTTATCTCCATAAATTCCAATGAAAGCTCTTATTTTATTCCTACTATTTGGATTCCTTATTTTATTTGAAACATCATCTCAAATTTATAATGTTTTAGTAAAACCTACCAAAACCAAACAAAAAAATCAATTCTCTATTTTTTTCCATGACAAGTTGGAAATACTTTTTTTGACGTCTATTGATAGAACCTAAAAAAATGGTAGTCTATAAAATCAGGGCTGATCGATGTTCATTTGTTTCCATAAAAATCCACATTTATTATTGATGACATGGAAAGGTCTGGCGCGATTTTCTCGAAAACGGTAAGAGATAAGCATACATTATGTTACATGTTGATAACTTAGAATTCGACGGGGAATCCTAAAATGAACAATATACAGGATGTTCCATTAAAAAAATTAAATATGGCGGTACTTCCGGTTAAACCGGAAGTCGCGCCTAAGTGCTTCAAACGGGATCTGAAGCACATTTACGACTTATTTATCACTTCCAAATTTCCGATTTTTAAAATTAAAATTGTGGAAAGGCAGGGTGTTACATACATCTTATGTCACCCGGTATATCATGAGATATATTTTAGAGTTTTTTTGTATAAATATTGTGATTTTTGTTTACGATCAAGACAGTCATTCTAAAACTAATAAAAAAATAATAGTAAAAACATATAATAAGTCTCTGTCTTCAGCTTATTCTGCTAAAACCAAAGTATTTTCTCGAACTTTGTAATATAAATAAAAGATTTTCTAGCAATTCTAGCACTATTGGGTCCTGTTTAAACGTAGTTTTCTGACCGCTTTATTAGACGCTTCTGGTGGCAAAGATCTTGCATGGAAAAACGATGATTTCAAAAATCTCTTATTAAAGACCTTCAAACTCAGAGGATCTTGCATCATAATTAGTCTTGCATTGTTTCTCTCCTTAAGTACCCTATCACATTCCGGATCGTACCAGTGGTTGCTATTTTTGTTTCTTGGCTTTACTCGCACAGTCACATTTGCTGCCCCCATGATTGCTTCGGATAGTACTTTCCATCTCGTGTCGATGTCATCTGTATTTGTAATTATTTGGCTTCGGTGCTCTATTTCCGCCTGGAAACACCTTTTTATTCAACCTTCTTATTAAGAAACACCCTGTATAAGAAAAAGTAAGGGACCTAAAGTTGATCCCAGTGGAACAACCCGGTGGAACGGATGGAAAGATTTGCCATCATGCAAGACACAGCTTGTTTTCTGCCTTGCAAATAAGATGCAATCAATGCCGAACATCTACCGTCCATTCCATAAGAATAAAACTGTCGCAGCAGTAGCTGGTGACCAATAGTATCAAAAGCCTTGGACAGATCGAAATAAAGGCCAACCACTGTTACCACCTCGATCCACACACACACTTATACAGTTCACAGAGCTGAAGATGGCCAATTTCGTGCCCCACCATGTACAAATATAAATTGACAGTAAACTAATACGTATATTATAAAAATGCATGAAATTACCATCCGATTATATATAGCTTTATCAAATTTTAGAGAATGATGACAGAACTGATAGTGGCCTGTAATTTGATATAGAAGTGTCTCCCTTTTTGTGAACAGGCACAACTTTGTGTTGTAAAAAAATCGCATTATTACCATATTTAAGAACACGCTGTTATTTCTTTTATATTAAAATATTTCGTTTATTATAGGATTTGTTACTTTTAGACGGATATTAGACATTTAATAGAAATGTTCAGACTATTAAATAGGATTTAATTTTGTTAACCTTCGTAAGACCGACCATAAAAAGTTACCTGTAAGACCAAGGGGGGTATAGGCTTACCTCAACGGTTTTTTTGTGTTTGTGTGAACTAAAACCATTAAGAAAGTTTATTTTATATAAAAAAAAACAAATAACCTTTTAATTCAGCATTTTTTTGTATTATAATATTAATTATTATTGTAATTAGTTGTAATTACTGGCATTCACTACAAGTAAAATCAACTGATGAATGCATTTTATATACATGTTTATTACATTTGCAACATTTATTTCGGCTTTTCTTATCCATTTTTCTCTTGCAAAGATGACATCTACCAATTTCGGTCCTAGCGGGACCAGAGTTATGAACGGAATCTCTTTAAAGTTTCTTTAAAGTTAAGTGAAACTGGGTAAAGTAAGGAATGGAGATTAGTTTAGATTATATTAATATAAGATATGGGATTGGCGCTAAACGATAGGAATCAGTAAGTACTGCAGAAAGGGGTATAATTTTTTTAAGATGCCAATTAGGGCCAACTTGATTAAAAAAATACAATAACCTTACACGATATTCTGAAAATTAAAAAATAAGTTCCAAAAAGCCTGCGAAAATGAACGTTTATGAGGTGACCATGGATTGCGATTGACCACCAACAATGCAGCGTTCCAACCACGGAATCTACTGTCTTTGGTTAAAATTGGTATTACACACAGACAACGAAAATATTTACAAGAAGAAGAGCGCCGTTCTTTGTTTATCTAACGACATTGAAAAAATCTTATTAGAAAAAACCAAAATTTGAATTAATCCTTTCAAAAAATCATCGGATCTGAAGCAAAGTACTTTCAGCAGATAATTTCAGTTTTAGTTAAATACCGTTAAAAATGGTAAAAATTTTGTGTAATTTCGGTCAAAGTCGGCCTATGATAAAAGTGCTATATTTTGCGGTGTAAACACAAAACTTAAAACACAAAGCTAAAAAAACATATAAAATAATCGCACTCTAAAAGGGAACCACCTCCACCTGCAGTTCGTTTATATTACGAAATTACGTGGTTAATAAATTAAAATACCAAGAGGCGCGTGATCTTTTGTGTGCAACACCTAATTTGACGTCTATTTTTATATTTTTACCAATTAACACCCACCATTACTGCCCGACTGCAAACCACTACAACGTCAATGGCTGTTGACCTCTGCAAAGAATCATTAACAAAAGTGCTGCAATCGATTTGCTGTGTCCAAGGGGCCTTGAATGTTTCGATGATGACAAAATAAGAAATGTAAACTAATTTAAATCTTCACGGCCTTGTCTTGGTATAAATGGATGCGGATTCCTATATATTTATGTATTTTTATTTACAAAAATGAATCTCTTATAACAATAAGGAAGACTCTCTTTATAAGAAGTGACTATGCTTATTTCTCTTAGTTCTACAAGTTGTATTAGCATTAGAAGGTAATGAAAAAATAGAAGAAATTGATGAAGTCAGTTTTTATTTACTCGCCAACCAATGCTAATCAGATGCCATTTCAATTAAAATAAAATCAACTTTTATGAGCAGTATTGAGATCAATGCTGAGGATTTCAAGTTTTCCGTGCAATGCCGTCAGTGAGAGGGAAAAAACGTGATGCTGTCATCATAAGTTGGAGGGTATCCACTTGCAGATAATCACTGTTACCTCGGTGTTAAAGTAAGTGGCCGTCATCAATGGAAGATGCGTGGGAGATTCATCATGCAATTCCGTTTCTGTGATTTGAAGATAGTTCGGCTAATAGGACACTTGGTTAAGAAAATAATAGCAAATGCAGTAGGCAGTAATAATTATCGTTGGCCACTCGATCACGAAAGTCAATAAATCATGCGAAATTTCATGAGAAGATGCAGCAATCGCAACAGGTGCTCGTAAATAAGGTTTTGTAACGTTAAAATGGACCTTCTTTAATAATTCATACAAACAGTTCAGTTCCTGATTCTGAAAGCAAAATGGTATTACTATTCGTGTTAGTACTGATTTAAGTAGTGTATTGTTATTGTGTAAATTTTGATTGCTTAATGTTTATTAACCGTGCCTGTTCAATCTTGATCTCTGGTATTTACTCCTCAGTTAGAGTGAGTGCCTTTCTATTTCTTTTTTTCTTCAACTTGTCGATCAATGTGTAAGCTCTATCTCCCATCAGTTAATTACTCTTTACATCATGACTTAAACATGATTAAAATTATGTTTATATCATGATTCTCTGACATCAGCCTATAGAAGCGTAAGAAATATATAATAAACCTTAAAAAAAAAACAGCAATCAAAATAAATAAAAAGTTTCCTTCATGATAGATTGATGCATTTAGCAGAATTATTATATTACTATGGTAAAACCATCAATTATCACTGAGTAATAATTTATGATCACAACCTTGATTACAAAGGACTTAATTTTCCAATAGGATGTGTGAATAGCTACATATTAATGTTGCATCCTGACCTTCATCGTTATTATTCGCCGATACATGTGAACTTTACCAGTCTTAAGATTGGGGGTCACCGATGGCAGTTTGAAATAATTATTGCTCTTTGTATTGCCTTTATAAAAGGTAATGTCGCTGGAATTTATATAATATATGATATGCCCTAACTCTGGTCATTTATTTTATAGTCTTCCGGTATATACGCTAGTAGCAGCACCCACAAACATTTCTTAATATGGTGATGTTGATGCTCCGGTTTATAAGAGAAAAATTCTTTGTTTCTTTAAAAAATAATTATTTGGAGTCAGATTTTAGACGGTAAAATTCGTTGATCTTGACGCAGACTGGTCACGTACGTAAAAGCATACTCAATGAGTTTGATTTCTTATGTTTAAAAAGAAATTATAAAAATAAACAAAGGTAAACTATAATAAGCAACTAACGGTATAAGTTTGTTGAACTGCAGGCAGCACGAGCCAATTTGTTTGCTTTGTCAATTAGCTGTTTAATCTACGCCTTTAGGTACTCTAAAATCTATAAACAAAAACAAAAAAAAATAAAATTCTTCTTAAATGTGACTTAGGAAACTCTCTGGACCTATTGGATTTCTGTAGTTCTGTAAGTGAAAATATATATTTGGCCATAAAATGACGGGTAGGAAAAACTGAAGCAACTGACCAAACTTTTCTAAATTCATCAATTTGATTTCGGAAAAGTGGAAGAAGTGGAAAAAAATTATGCAGAGATGAAGATGTAGCAAGTATCAGTCAAATCTCACGAAAATAATACAGAATTCAGTACGCGAGTCAAATAATAGCTATTTATGTAACCAGTTACGAAAAGTCCGATTTTGTGTAAAGTTTGCGGGACGAGCGCAGCGAGTTCCCGCAATTTGAATGAGATACACAAAAAAGGCTTTTCGTCACGTGTTTCATACAAGATTTGTTCTAATTTTGACTACAAATACCTACTTAGAGAGAGTTATTATTATTAAACTTCAATATTTATTTTTCAACCTCTTTGTATCTACTTAATACCGTAAAATTGTAGCAACGGCGTGCCACAACCGAAACCTGCAACTGGTGGTGAAACGAACTTTTTGTCGCCAGTTACGAAAGATTTTACTTTTCGTAACTAGTTACGAAAAGTAGGACGTTACGTCACTGTCATCAGTATTGAAAAGTACCACTTTATGTGTCAAAATTAGAAAAAAAAAAGTATTTTCAGAAGGGGAAAAATTGACTCGCTGATTAAGTAGTACGAAGGTCTGACACTCGTACTAAACTAAACTGACACAAACCCATCAAATCGAAATCTTAGAAAGTAAAATTTTAACCACAAGTGCAATAAATTCACTTGCAAAACAAAAAAAAGTCCATCCCCCACAAAGTGGTTTAGGTGTAGCGTCCTCAAGATTTTTATTTCCAGGAGAAAGGTAGCAGGAGAAGGACTCAAAATAAAACTTCTACGCTTCCGCAGAAATTGCCGACGTTTCGACGTATATTTTACGTCTTTTTCAAGGCTAAAAAATTAAAAACACAATAACGAAGACGCCACAAAAATACGCAAACACATATCCCTTAACAAAGTAGAAATAAAAAATTAAATTAAATACGGTAAGGGAGTTCATTCGTATTTAATTGAATTTTTAATTTTTGATATGTTAAGTGATATGTGTTTGCGTATTTTTATGGCGTCTTCGTTATTGTGTTTTTAATTTTTTAGCCTTGAAAA
Organism: Taphrorychus bicolor; assembly: GCA_951812265.1. Lineage (NCBI taxonomy): Eukaryota > Metazoa > Arthropoda > Insecta > Coleoptera > Curculionidae > Taphrorychus > Taphrorychus bicolor. The sequence goes on along the minus strand of OX638297.1, from coordinate 22,634,350 downwards.
GGACGTAAAATAAACATCGAAACGTCGGCAATTTCTGCGGAAGCATAGAAGTTTTATTTTGAGTCCTTCTCCCGCTACCTTTCTCCTGTAAATATCCCCAACAAACTCAAAAATTGGATTTTTGTCAGGAACTAACAACTAGTTATTGTGATGATTCATGAAAATCTCAATTTTTTAGGGGCTTTCTGGACTACTTCGTATTATTGCATTTTTTTTTAAACTATTCAAGAAGAGATTGCTATAATGCCATTTATTTCTTAATTTTTTCAAATGTTCAATGATGTGATACACTGTTAGTGATGTTCCCAAACCATTAAGTAAACCTTTTAGGACTTTCCAAGTAGTATTGTCGGGCCCTTTATATTCGTCTGGCAAAGTTGTAGTGTACAGGGTTGTCCAACGAAAACTTTCCACCAGGGTTTTCTGGCCTATGAGGCAGAAAACACGAAATCGTTCGGACCCGTCAATTTTCATTCTAAGGGGGACATATTTTTTTGACGTAACTATTAACTTAGAGGAAACCATGAAGCTAAAAATTTTAAATGGAAACTGATGTCAAGTTATACATCATTTTGAAGGGCATTCAAAAACATTTTCTGTGCCGCATCATTTTTAAAATTTGAATAATTTATTCTCGAGAAAACAGGACCCGGAGACAGAAACAACGATTTGACATTAAATTAATTTCAATTTATTAGTTGTTGCAAATGACCACCACCGACATCCATACAGTAGTAAAGACATTGTTCAAAGTGCATTCGAACATTTTGCAACACTTGTGGAGTTTACAGAAAGACACATAGGATTACACTCATTTACAATACGTTGCCGCAAGTCTTCAAGTGAATCCGGTTGTGTAGCATAAATTTTGCCTTCATCAATTTGACTTCAAATAACCCCATCAAAAAAAGTCCAGCGGGGGCAAATCCAGGGAACGTGCAGGCCATTCTGTAGGTCCTCTTCTCCACATCCACCTTTGAGCAAATGTTTCATTTAAAAATTGCCTAACAGGGGCGGCGTAGTGCGGAGGAGCCTCATCTTGTTGAAAAATGATGTTTTCTTCACGGTGACGGTCATCGTGTTCGATTATTTCTGTTAACGCTGGATCAATGGCGTCTTCCAAAAAATTCAAATAGACCTGTCTGTTCAAGTTTCTAGGTAAAAAGAATGGACCGACAATATGATTTCCGAAAATTCATATCCAAACGTTTAGCTTTTGTGCATGTTGCGTGTGAACTTCATGAAAAAGCATTGGATTGAAGAAAGAAAGAAAAAACAAGAAGAAGAAACACTCATCAGAGAAGCAAATGTTATATCATCAAATCAAAGGTATTCCGGATTGTTAACAATTCGTTGACTAATGATCTCACGAAATTCTAAACCTCTATCGAAATCATCTTCGTTTAATTCCTGCACTAATTGAATTTTATAAGGATAAAATTTATGTGTTTTTAATATTCTCTGCATGCTTGTATGCCGAACACTTGATGCTTTTTCTAATTTTCTAGTGCTGGTAGCAGGTTGCATCGCGACGTGTCCCAAAACAGCAATTTCAATTGCTTCTGTTCTTATTGCTGGATGATGAACAATCCTTTTTTTATTTCCTACACTTCCTATCAGGATATTGTTCATTAAACAAATTTGCGGCCCGTCTAGCACAATCGTTATTTCAAAGATAGAGCGAAATAATGTCAACTCTTTCTTGAATACTGTAAAGCATTTTTAAATGATAGTGTGTACAAAAGTAAAAGACAACTACTAAACTACAAAATATCAAAGTGCAGGTAGGAATAATGCAATAAAATTTTCTAAATTTACATTCCGTATGCGTGTTGTTAAATTCCTAAGATAACATAAAAACCCTTTTTTCTCGAGAACAAACCATTCAATTTTAAAAGTTAGGTGGCATTGAAAAGGTAATTGAATGCCCTTTAAAATATTGTATAACTTGACACCCCTTTCCATTTAAGATTTTTATTGTAAAAGTCATTGGTCAAAGGTCAAGGCTTTGGGGTTCATCTGGAAACGCTATAAATATCAGAGAAACATGTCCCCTTCGAAATTAAAATTGAGGGGTCCGGGCGTTTTCGTGATTTCAACTTCATAAGGCAGAATACATCGGTGGAAAGTTTTCGTCGGGCCACCCTCTATTACCATAGTCTACCTATTTTGTCTAGATTGAAGCTGTAGGAAAATAGAATTGTTAAGGTGTCACTTGGAAGTGTCAAGCTCTTCGAGTTTATACCATAATTTAAGCCTTGGAATCCTCAACTCTTCGAGTTAACTTATACCATAAGGGGTCGGTTAGCCATTTGTGGAAACACAGAAAGCTTTCCCAATTTAGGGATCATACAGTTCAAGATATATACGGCAGATTTGTCCGTGGAACTAATTCCCGAATTGGAAAAACTTTGTTTTCCATAAAAAGCTGAGTCGATGTCTGCATTTGGTTCCAATTTTTTGTCTCTCCATTCTTTTCACTCTATCTGAGTATATACAGCGTATTCCTCGTAAGCGGGATTGTGCTATACTTTGCTTACTATAAATGAGAAAAAATTGTGTATAAAGTTTTATACATTTTTAATATCTGTAGAAAGAAATTGCTTTCTCAGCAAAGGGTGCCTCACATTTCTAGAACTCCATATAACTTTGTTTTTATTTTGTATATATCCAAATTGTATACTTTTTGAATATTTTTGCATTTTTGAATTCGTGTCATGGTAAATGAAACGTTTTTTATATCGTACAACATTGTGATTTTCAATTGTTTTCGAGAAATGCACGTTTAAAACAAGACATTTTTGAGTTTTTGTCAATTTTGTCACCTTTTGTCAAGTGTTCCCAATTCGGGGATTAGTTCAGAATATCCACGGCGGCGTTGGCCATAAATTTAAACCCCGAATTGGCAAAACTTTTGGTGTTTCCACAAAAGGCTAAATCGATGCCTGCATGTGGTTTCCATTTTTTTGTTTACATCCTTTCCACTCTACCCGTGTATATACAGAGTGTTCCACATAAACGGGATTATCATGTACTTTGCTTACTATAATTTTTATTAAAATATTATCAAAAGCGATGATTGCCTCATCAACTGGTCTCCTGTACTTCCCGACGTTGACTCATTCGACGGTGGGGAGCTCCGTGATATTTTTTTTTTGTGAGTCATATTGTTAGTTCTACGTTCTACGACATATTTCAAGTGCGCCGAAACCCCGCGCCACCACTACCCCCACCCCAGTCCCCCACTGCAGCGCGACGACGCATAGTGGGGCAACAGTACTAAAAAGTTGCCATTAATTACATGTGGATACATTATGAATTTAATATACGTTTAGAGTTCACGAGTTGATCTATAAACCCAAATATAGAATGTTAAGTTTTACGCTACTACATATTAAAAATATGTACATAGTGTCCAAATTTCAATAGTTTTGCGGATGTCTATTATTAAAACAAATTAAAAAATGTAATTTTTACAATACTGGGCTATTTAATAATGAAAGAGACTATGGTGTAGTCTAAAATTTCCTAGCTTTTACTACTAATTGTAAATTATCAAATGTACGCATAAATTAGTCTTTCTAAAAATTCGTATTCTTAGCAGCGTAAAAAAAAACGGTAGGCGTCCTTCCTTTTCTATCTCTATAGTGAATTCAAAGCTTCAAAGCCCGGAAAACACTTTAGATTATATTTTGACCGGCCGTCAGTCCAGAGTCCTTCATAGATAATTTACAAAACATTGCGTTAAGGGAGGTAAAGGACAATCTCGCTTAGGTGGATCACCCTGTATTATTACGCTTATTATGGTAAATGATGATCACATTTATGAATTTTTTTTTTCATTTTTGCCTTGATTGCTCCTTTTCTTGCTAAATTGCCACCAACTTTTCTTTGTATAACTATTAGAGCTTACTAAAAGTCAGTTGTTAATTAATATTTAAACTACTAAAATTTTCAATTATATTAAAAATTTGTTAATGTTATAAGAAAATTGATACTAAAATTTTACTTAGAAAGTTGCGATCTCGAATTCAAAAATTTCAACGAAAAAAGAACTCCTGTAAAATTCCAGAGTTCCACACTGTTTTTTTTTCAAAAAATGTTTTTACTCATTATTGGACTTCTAGTTACAAGAAAAGAGATCAAGACGAATTGGATTTTTTGAGAAACTACACTTGAAATAATATTTTTTCAAACACTCAAAGAAGCCGCATAAGTCCGAGTCGCAAGCCCCACATTGGGCGCTAAATTACGCGAATATTGAAACTCATCTAGTTTTTTTCAAATAAAACTTCCATTTCCAGTACCTTAAATAGATTATAAAAAAATAAATAATTTTAATAAAACAAAAACTGGATTACCAATCATTACTAGAGGTAGCTAATAAATTAAATAAGCAGTTATTAATTAAATGGTGCGATGTTTTGTTGCTTTGTAGCATGCCTTCATTCTTTGACTTTCCTATTCGAAATTCCTGTAACACAAATATTAAAAATATTTGGAATGCCGTACTTACATTCGTTTATTACACTGCAACTTTCTATATTAGATTCTTTCTGGTCAAAATGGCCGCAACCAATAAAGACGTAGAAAAATTTTATCAATTTGAAAGAAAAAAAAGATAAAAGAAAATAGTACCAATATAGAATAACACATTAAAGTGCTTTTGAGCTCAAATGACCCAGAACCTGTGTAAGCGCAATTAAATTTGCTAAGCATGATTTAGCATGTAATTGGCGTTTAAATTGAATTCTCACGAATCAAGAGCTAATTATACATACGCAGGTAAGTAATTGTAGTTTGCTATGGGATTTCTGTTAGAAAAATAATAATAGAGTTGGACGAACTGCAATTCTTCCTTCATTGCTATACTCGTTTTCCAAAGAAAACTGAAAGTAAGATTTTTTATTAACACTTTTACTTGCAACTAGATTATCTATACGTATTTATCTTAAAAAACATAACCTATTGTAATTACATAGAAATCGATTTCGTCACTCGATTATCCGATTCCCACGAAAAACGTATTATAGCCATGAAAGTACTTCAGTATTGTCACCATAAGAAATAAGAGAGTAAAATCGAAAGAAGGTTAATGGCCGATTCTTTAGGTGAGGGCTCGACTGTTTAACACAAGAATAAAAGAAATGCAAATCACGTGATGGGCAGGAGTAGGCATTAAGTTTCGCCATGGCGTGAACCTCACCGAAAAATGATTAATTTTCATTGTCAATAACGCGTACCGGTTGCATAAAATTAGATATTTAAATTTGTTTAAGTGAAACGCCTACGACATTCCTGCAGACGACATGAAGTTATTTAAAATTGTTAAACATTTTTACTTTCCAGTAATTTTTTTTTGTTGAAAACTTATACGTGCCATGCCTCGAATTCTTTGAGTCTGGCTCTTATTCAGCAGTATCAAGTGTCTGTCTGGCTTGTATAAAGGACGAGGTCAGCAAAAATGAGTGACCATTGTGGACTAGATTATATTTTATGAAAAAATTGGCACACATGTAGGGGAATCTCTGTCCCTATTGTAAATAAATGTGACAGGAGTTCGTAGCACATTTTTAAGAAAACAAAATGTGGAACTAACCTGAACTGAAGCTTATCATGTTCTATAACTGATTATTGCTTTATCAAACAAACATTCTCCTGCCATTAGTCACTATTAAATTAGGAACAGTAAAGTTCTTCAGGGCAGTTAGTGAGATTATCAAACACAAGCAGTGAGTTCAGGTTAGGTTCATTATTCTTCATTCGTCATCCTCTTGATCTTTTAATATTTATTAGCCCTTAATCGTAATCTAGCAGCAGAGTTTAGAGTTCAGGTTTGGATTGGTCTTGAAACTGAACATTTTGTTCACCATCATCATCAATGGGCAAAATGTTGCGTCTCAGGATCTGTTATTAGTTTGTTGGATTGGCGGGTTGGGACAGAATTAAATTAAACTACAAACTCTTCGCCGACGTTTCGTCTAATAAACTCAGACTTCTTCAGGGCTATAAAGATATTAATTAAACCGTCAGAAGGAGAAACAGAAAACATCAAATACACCTCACCTCAAATCTAAACACGTTGGTACGTTAAAATACAAATTAAAAAACATTACGGGTTACGACAGACGTTAGAAATGATATAAATTAGTAAAATAATTAGCACATTATAAAATACCGGGCAAGCAGACTGGCGTGTCTCCCAAGAGTTCAAACAAGCCTACACAGAGGCCTATCTGTTATTTTGTTTTTAATATACACACTGGCATTGAAAAAACCCAATCTTTAGTAGAAAGACCCTTTGTATGTAACCCTAAATGTAATTTTTTTTGGTTTGTTCAAATCTTTTGAAAAAAAAACAAATGATAAAAAAATAGGTTGACGTACGTATGAGAGCACAGTAGCTATTTATTTTTGAATTTAAGAACTGGCAATGTACGACCCAGTCCAGACGCGAATCAACATGTACCCCCAGAAAATTTAACCCTCGGAGCAACAGGTATGGTTTTCCTATTTGTGGACACATAGAGAGAATAATCTTGAACTCCCATGCCAAACGACAGAATTCCAGTTTTTCCAGCGTTCAATGTCAAGCAGTTATTTTCACACCACTCAGCAACTTTTGCAACTGCCACACTCTCAACTTGTCCAGAGAGTGTACTGCCACACTCTCTGGACAAGCTGTCCACAGAGTCACCCGTTAATATAACGGAAGGGTCATCTGCATATTGGCATATCAACCCCTCACTTATGCTCTTCGAGAAATCATTCACAGACAAGAAGAATAACAATAGACCTAATACCGAACCCCCTGTGGGACGCCCCTTCTCACATATCCTTTCCCCCACCATCAAATGATATACAGATAGTCTGCTTCCTGTCTTGCAAAATAAGATTCTATTAAGATCGAACACTTACTTCTCAGGCCATAGTAGTTGAGCTTTTGTATCAGTAGGTCGTGATTTATTATTGTCAAATGCTTTAGATAGGTCAAAGTACAAGCCTGCCACTCTAAAGTGCTGATCTACCTTCTGGAAAACATGCTGCACAGCGGCATAAACGGCCAATTCTGTTGATTTTTTGGGCATAAAACCATATTGGTGATCGACCAGAATATTGTGAGACTGCAAAAATCCAATAATGCGACCATAGATAGCACGCTTAAATATTTTTGAGAAAGAAGATAGCAGAGATGACTATCGACTGAGGGCATTCAGATGGACAAGAAGAAATTTCAAGCAATCAGAGAATGGCCAGTACATCGGCAAAAGCACGAGCTGAGAAGTTTTCTAGGACTCGCCACCTATAACAGGCGATTTGTAGAGGGATTTGCCGACATTGCAGCACCCTTTCATCAACTTACCAAGGAGAAAACACCCTATTGTTGGAATGTTAAATGTGATCAAGCTTTCAGGAGGCTAAAAGCATCTCTTTGCTCCAGACCTATTCATAGCTATCCACGACCACAAGGCAAATTCATTTTGGACACAGATGCGAGTAATGTTGGTATTGGAACTGTGCTATCCAAAGAACAAGATGAAGAAGAGCGCGTCCTAGAATATTTCAGTAGGAAAGTTACCAAACCAGAACGAAATTATTGTGTCACGAGAAAAGAACTACTTGCTATAATCAAATCCGTCGACCACTTCCACAAATACTTGAACCACACATACTGATGCAGCGTAAAGGCATGTGTGCAGCGTAAAATGGCTCCTTTAAATAAAACAATCAGAGGGACATGTCGCGAGATGGCTCGAAACATTCACTTATCAGTATCATTTTAATATCAAACATCGAGCTGGAAAACTGCATAATAACGCAGATGCCCTCTCAAGGAGACCATGCCCGGAAGAGTGTAGACATTGTAAAAAATGGAACAACTTGAAGGAATTGTGTCAATTACAACGGTTCAGCATAAGCAGACGACCAATGGAGTTCCAGACAAGCTAGGAAAGATCAGCTGGACGACAGTGACATAGGTTTATTGCTGCTACGAAAAGAACATGGCGAGCCAAGACCAACATGGCAAGAAATTTCGAATAAAAGCCTGTCATCTAAAACACTATGGGGTCAGTGGGATTCGCTTGTGGTTGAGGAGGGGTTGTTGAAGAGAGCCTGGGAGAGTGCCGATGAGAAGGAGATTAAAATGCAGCTAGTCATCCCCAGAATAAAAGTCACTCATGTACTGGAAGAAGTGCATTATGGGAAGTCAGGCGCTCATTTGGGAGTCAGCAAAACGTTGGACAAAATTCGACAGCGATTCTACTGGATCAACTACTGCCAAGACGTTAAATCATGGTGCCGATAGTGTTCCACATGTGCAGCAAGTCAAGGACCACAAACAAGATCCAGAGGGCCTATGAACCAATTCAACGTGGGACTGCCATTCGAACGGTTGGCCATAGATGTTGCCGGACCTTTTCCTGAAACGACCAGAGGCAATAAGTACATTCTAGTTGTTAAGGACTACTTCAGCAAGTGGCCTGAAGTATATCCCTAATCAAGAAGCCAGCACAGTGGCGGATGTACTCGTCGAGAATGTCTTCAGCAGATTTGGCATACCGTTGGAGTTACACGCTGGCCAGGGACGTAACTTTGAGTCCAAGCTTTTCCAGAGACTGTGAACTATTGGGTATCAGGAAAACCAGATCGATACCACTGCATACCCAATCAGATGGTATGATTGAGATATTTAATAAGACAATAGAACAACATCTTTCCAAGGTTGTCGATGAACATCCGGGGAGGAATCCATCCAAAAAGGATATCCGGCTTTTCTTGATGACGTATAGATCAGCAGTCCACAATTCGACAGAACAAGCACCATCAAATGTCTTATTTGGTCGAGAACTTCGGCGTCCATGTGATGTAGTATTCGGATCACGAACAGGCCAGAAGATAGAAGTTGAGGACTACGTTGACGAACTTCAAGAAAGATTACTTCACATACATGAACTCGTCAGGGGACTTGGTTGGCGATAGAACGAAGACCCGCTATGACCTTAAGGCGAATTCGAGAGGGTTCCAGAAAGATGACAAAGTTTCGCGCTTTAACCTACAGCGAAAGAAAGGGAAGTCGCCGAAATTAACACCGATTTGGGAAGGACCCTACAATGTGGTAAAAAGGATCAATGACGTCGTCTGCAGGGTACAAGGCAGCCCTAAAAGCAAGATGAAAGTTGTTCACCTGGATAGATTGAAGCGGTACTATCGGCACCGCCGAGTACTTGTTCTTTCCGAGTGGCTTGTTCTATCGGCACGTTCGTATCGCCTTGTTGTATCATGCGTTCATTAAAAAAAACCTCAAGGAGGCCATGGAATTAGAACAGTAAGTAATGCCTGAGATGACTTTATAAAAACAATTGAAAGTGAAAAATGTCAAAAAATGTTTCGATTGTCATTTTTATGAACTTATCTCAGACAAGAGTTCTAATTCCATAGCTTGCTACAAGGTTTTTTTTATGAACAATCTGTACAACTATGATATTTTGTTTTTGCCTTGGTACCAAGCCACAAAGGGTGTCCCAGAGCACGCAGAACTGCGTTTGAAAATTTCACTTTTACGCACTAGTGCGGCAAAGTACTTTTCTGCACTATGTGCATTACTTTTCAGGACTAGTGCAAAGTATATAGATATAAACACATTTGTCCAGGGGCGGTTCATAGAAGGGGGTAGTGTGTAAAAAATTCCTACACTTTTTTGTGTGTAAACATAAATTGTGCTAATTTCGAAACACTTTGTATCCTAACTTTAAAGCGAGTTCTCAGAAGACATTAACTCGTATCACTAATCTGTTTACAACTACGACAGGCATTCGCAGACATCACACACGTGTGATGGTTTGCGTTGAAGCCGGGCCCGCCGCCTCTCGGTCTTCGGAGGAAGCAGCAGCAGCAGAAGAAGAAGGCGAAACCGCCAACACAACGAAGCAGTAGCGACGGCGGCAGAAGAAATGGGGGGCGTCCAGCGACACAGGTGCCCGATCTAGGCCATCTCCGATTGTGGGGATGTAGGCCGGCTATATACCGCAGGCAGAAGAGCGGGCCCGCAGTTTTTTCAGGTGTACCGCTGATAGTGTTCCGTCCGTTTTAGCCAGAAGGTAAGTCGTTCATGTTCATCCACATCGATTCTTCTTTTTCCTGCTAATTCTGCTGTCGGTGTTTGTCACATCAAAAATCGTTGTTTCTTACTTGCGGCAATAAACGTAGGGTTTTCACGTGCGTTGAGGTATAGTACAGTTTCCTGCAGGATTACAAGAGAAGGGCAGGTGATGGTAAGTTGATGTTAACGAAATGGGGTGGAACTAAGGCATCCGATCTATTTTTCTTTTTTTTAACAATCTGACAAAAAAGTAATGAGGATTTGATGTTTTAGGCGTCAAATAGTTTTTGTAATTTACTTCAAACAACATTTTTTCTTTTTCCTAAATTCTAAAAGTTTGCAAATTTAATTTTTAAATTATTTTAAATTTAGGTTTAGTTTATATTAAACATAAATTAATAATATAAAAATAATATAAAAAAAATATTAAACATAAAAATTCCCTTTTTTGTTAAGTATAAATGGTTCCTAGGTCTACTGATTAGATACAACAATTTTTTGTCTATATTTACCATGCAAGAAGTTGAGCTTTCTCTAAGTATGGCTGGTATGACTCTAAGTACTCTTTTGATAACCCCTCAAAAATTAAGTTTCTGGATAGGTATTTCTTGTTATCTAATTAGATTATTTTTTTTTAGTTAATAGTTTAGATATAATATTATAAAAAATGAATTCGAGAGTTTTAATCAAAAATTATATTTGTTCCCATTTAGAGAAAATTTTGATCGACCAGTCAAATAAAGATTTGTTTGAACATTTAATTGATTTGAAGAAAAAAATTTAATCTAATGAATACGAAAGGGTCTTATTTTTTTGCATTTAATTAATTAAATCTTTTTTATCGTTTTAGCATCACAATTTTATTATATTGGTACATAATGTTCTAACAGAGATTTAAGGCTTTAGTTTCAAGAAGAGTCTTTTTATAATTTAACAAAAAAGAAAAGTTGTCGTTAGTGTTACAAAATAACGTGTAGGTACTTACTGAATGAGCTAGGTGCCGAAACATTCTTCTGCCCATATTATGATATACATTTTTCTTAATAAATTCAGTTTGGTGAATTTACCGATGACTTATCGTGGAAATTTTCACTGTTTCTTATAGACAATTTTTAAAACATTTTTTGACTTTTGAGGGGAATCAACTTGCTGTCTTCTATAGTGTTTTGGAGTTCATTTGACTCAAGTGTGTCAGGCAATGAGGGTAAACATTTCTCTCAATATTTAATTACCCAATTACACAGCCATGATTTGCTTCCCTTAATAGATGTAAGCAAAAAAGAAAATATTTTGATCTTTTACTAGAACATATTTTTATCATTTTGATCGGTAATTATGTTTCAACTAAGAAACAATAATCGTACTTATAATTTTTCTTTTTTTTAATAGCACTGACTACTAATTTTTATTGTGGAAATTTTTGGAGAATTTTAAAGTTTCTAGGAAATTTAATAAAAAATTTCTTGTTTTATAAGATTTGCCATTCTAAAAACTGAAACACTTTTTAATATTGTTTGGTATATAACTGTTATTTTTAACGGTCTGTCTATGCGATATTGACTCCAGCAGTATTTTTTTCCAATTTTTTTTATTGCTTGTTTGACCAAAACTTTGACCAAATGACATGGTCTTTTGTGGTTTTTGCTTTAGATCCGATCGTTGAAGTTTGGCTTAGATTATGTTTCTAAATGGACTTTTTATAATTTAAAGATTATTTCTTACAAGATTTATCCAATTGCTTCCTTAAAACATACAGAAATTAAGGTTTTTTAAAACGTTTTACGACGAAAATCGTTTAAACTTAAACATAACATAAAATGTATCTTTTCTTCAATTAAAACTGTTGCGACTTTACGATAGTTTTGGCAGCAATTTGACTCGAAATGTGATTTTGACATTGGCACACATTAAAAAGAGAACTTTTTGATTAAGCAGTTTTTATTAATTTTTTTATTATTTTTGCAGCAATTTGATTGCTTCACTTATTGCCCTTTTTAGTCAAAGGTACAAGAAATTGCGTACTTAGCAATTATTATTTTGAAGAGATTTGACCCAAAGCCACAAATTGGCTTTGGTTTTTTTTGTTGCTGTTTCTTAGGGTTATGCAACATAACCGTTAACGACACGATATTGTCAGTAGAATTTTTTTGCTATATTGAGCATTTTTTATTATTTTTTTCCCAAATGAACGGCATTTGGGTGTTTTTTTCCCGAAGATTGGTCCAAAACAAACTTTTTTTTAAAAGTATTTTCGATCATTTAAACTTTATTTTGTTTGCTCAGAATATTTTGATTTGTTTGATGCGCTAGAAGTTTTGTTATGTCGAGATAACCGTAATTCAAAATATTATTTTCTTCTAACTTTTTTTTTTCTCTCACACTGGTATCCGTAATCTGCCTCTTTCTATTGTGCAGACACATTTTTTAAGCGATTTTTTAACTGCATTCTTATCGAATTTTTGAATAATGTGATTTGATCAGAACTTAAACAACTCAAAGAACTGCAACTTTGAGATAATTTTAACATACATTTGACTGTAAATCATAAATCTTTTCTTCTACAATCTTATATTATTTATATATAATCTCTCAATCCTTCTACAAATCTGCAATTACTGACATAAGTTAGGTAAATTAGAATTTCCCACACTTTTCTTCTATTTAAAAGTGTCAGAATTTAGTCATATCTGGTTTTCACTTTTGTTTTTTAACTGTCTTTCAAAATCAAACGCTTTTTTCTTGTCCTGCAATACTATATATAACCTAATTTTCCCCAAATGTGTCCTTTCTCACCTTAAATCACATCGAATTTTTATCATATATTATCATCTTGTTGAACTGACGTGACTGATATGCTCTATGGTGCAATTAGGTTAAAAGTTTACTACCTGTTTCATCAAGGAACAACAAAGACTGCTCATATAAGAGCAGGGGGGGGTGTCGTGAAGAGCAAAAAGGAGATCGGGAAATTCATCATCAGGAATTGATGGGCCATCTTGCAGCAAGACAGCAACAATTGGAAAATCAAATAATGGAAAAGTGGATGTTGGAGCTCTTGAAACTTGATAAGAAACTCCTTGAACAACACAGCGTATAAGCCGTTCACTTATTATTGTCGTCAAGTAGGTGTTGGAAATTTGCTCAACATGTGATAAAAGGGGATGGGTGTAAAAAAAAATAAGGTTTCAAAGGCAACTAGATGACAAAAATAAGTGAATGGGTAATAAAGGACCAAAGTCTTTAGATAGTTTTCTGCAAAAGCCAATAGATCGGCTAACTCACCTGGCATAACCCTCGGCCATGGAGTGTTCCCAGAAGCAGTTGGCTGTTGAAAGATTCGCCCAAGGAGTTGGGGATAGTATTATGAGACTACTTAAGTCCTAATGCCCAGGAATATCAGCGTGGCACTAATTTGATACCTAGAGTTCGAAGCGGCACGAGTTGTATCTAGTTCTTCGCCAAATATAAGAATAGCAACTTGCAATGACAAGGAGGAAATATCTCATTGCATATTGCTGACAATATTCAAGTCCTGGTAAAAGAGAAAAAACTCAACAGACCACCGAGGCATAAACTGTTTTGATTGCGGTAAACTGAGACGTATCAAGAGTAACTGACAGAGTAGGGCACGAAGCCCTTCTTCCTTTGGAGTATCGAGGACTGAAAAAGAGACCCCAAGAAAAGCTAATAGACTACGCCCACTAGAACCCCTAGAGTTGTCACAGTCATCATTTGGGATGTACTAATCTTTCAGTGATGGACGTACTTAGAAAGTCCAAATTGAGTATCGCTCAGGAAATGCTGATGCATTATCTAGAAGACAGTGTAAAGAAAACTGTCGGTTTGTTACGAGCAAAACAGCGTTAGTACCTTCTCTATGGAGAACTTTGGTGGAATTGGATAGTGGCTGGAACACAAACAGACTTTGAGATGACCGCATGAATGACTCAAATATTGGACCCATTTTCTTGCTGATTAGCGTTCAAACTTGATCGCGTTATAAACTTAGTGAGTCAGAATGGAAAATGAATCAGAATTTGATGACGTTATGGACCAAGAGTCCATACCGAGAGTTAGAATAGAAAATGGATTGCTGACGAGATGCACAACGGAAAAAGTAAATGTCACTCTGCAGTGAATAATAATCCTGATACGACCTGTCTAATCAAGAAGAAACAGCTATGGCTACGGTGTTGCTACATGATTTGTTTTGCAAATTTAGAGTCCCTCTGGAATTGGCTGTTTTCCAGAAGTATTAGAAGCTTCTTGGAATTCGTAAGTTCAAATCAACCCTTTTTGCATTCAGGGGTGGATGAGATGTTGGAAAGATTTAATGAGACTATGGAACCATATCTCTCAAAAATGGTGACAGATTGTTAATTACTGGTCAAATACCTGCAAAAGTAATGTTCAAAAAGATGAGGCTTTCGGTGGATTTGATGTATGGAAGACCAGAAAAAAAATTCAACTCTAACGGTTTTGTGGATGAACTAAAAGAAAGACCCAAAGTTGTTCAGGTTGAAGTCAGGAATAAACTGCGAATCTAGTGATCGAGTAAAGGCAAGATATGATTTGATCGAGTAAAGTCAAGATGACTTAGCCAAAATTGGACAAGCCCTTATACAATTGGAAGAAATATTAATACCGTTATCTACAGGGTTCAGCGGACCTCTAGATCAGAGATGAAGATTGTTCATTTAGATTGATTAAAAAGATACCGTGAAAGGTAGTCATGCGGGAATCGGTGCAGGCATTGTTTAGTGATTTATTGCCTCGTTTATGCTTTCTTATTTAGTGTTATTTACATATTCTTGCAATTTTTTTACTATTCTTGTATTATAGAAAGTTATAGACGGAGAGACTGTTCTTGACCGCCTAGTTGAGCAAAAGTTGGGTTTCTTGGGTAGTCGGTCTCTCCTAGATCCCAGACCTCTCTTAGACCGACTACCCAAGAAACCCAACTTTTGAAAGTTATAGAGTTAATAGTTTTATTTCGTATAAAAGAGTCCCACCGCCGCACAGTGGGGCAACAGTAGGTACTAAAAATTTGGCATTAATTAACTGTAGATACATTATGAGTTTTATTCACGTTTAAAGTTTAAGAGTTGGTCTATAAAACCAAATATAGAATGTATAAGTTGTACCCTACTTCGTACTAAAAATATGTACAGAGTGTCCGATTTTCCAATATAATAATATCTTGTAGGTATCTGTAACGAATCGTTAGAAAAGATTGTTTTTAAATTTTTACTGAACCAGAAGTAAACATAACACGTTTTCTATTGTTATTTTTCAAAATCTATTACCTAATTTTTATATACAGTGTGGTCCGTAATGAATAGATAAAAGAGTAACTGCAGATGAAAATAATATGATTTCGTCAAACTTGCCTTAGTAAAATGTGGCTCCGTTTCAATATACAAAGCGTTAAAAAAATATAAAAAAATAATAAAAAATTAGAATTCGTAATGATGCAAATAGTGGACATTTTGCTTATTTACGTAGTTAGTACCTGTTCCAAGTTAATTTAACGCATGTACTGAGTAAATTAAAACTACTATGCAGTTTTTTTGATTTGTGAAATTAAAAATATTTCGAGAGTCGGTTGGCTTATTGACATAAAATAAGAAAACCTTTTTATAGAAATAGTTAGTGTAACAACTGTGATATTCAAAGTTCTGATAGTGCATTCCATTAAAAACTTTTGATAAAAACTAGCCATGCAACAGTGCGTGCCTAGCGCCCTCTAGCAGATGCATAAAAATTAAGTTATATTTTCAGTTTCCGTTTGCCAAAAACCCACAAAATTCTAAATTTTGCCGAATTTGACTTAAAATTTCAGGAATTATTCAATAATTTAAATTTAAAAGGGGAACTTTAACACTATGTATATCGAAACGGAGCAACAATTTATCAAAGCATGTTTGGTTAAATCATATCATTTTCACATTGAATATGCAATTGCTCTTTTACCCATTCATTACGGACCACCTGGAAATTTCACTCGCTCGCTGTGCGCAAAAAGTAGAAGTGGTTTATTAAAAAAGATCATTTAGAGATTCTAATTAAAATGAAGATGAAGACGGATCGGACAGGGAATATTACTAAAAGTCCTTCTGTTGCTAGGACACGTGCACTAATACAAACATTATACTATAACTAATTTGAAACTACATTTTTTATAAAACCATTTCTACTCAATTGTGCTATAAACGTTTAAAATTACGATCCTTTACCTGAGGATGAAGGAAGTTTGTTAAGGCCAACTTAAGGCGACAATTTAGAAACTGATAACAAATAACAGATATTTGATATTGTTGTTGTAAATTACTTTGACACGCGTCGAAAGAGAGGCTAAACTATGCCATCAACGAATGCGCAGGACGGTGTAGTATTTCAGGCCAATGATAGCGATATCAAATACATTTAATTTTTTCATTAAATGCCAACTTTTTACGCTCCAGCCCCCACTGTGCGCCGTAACGAATCAATCCGATTCTTAGTAGAGTCTAAGCCTAATGTTATAGAAAACGTATGTCTCAAAAGTTTTCCGAATTTTTGCTACTAAAGTGTACCTACACTACAATAAGGTTCCATCTAGTTGGCTTTGGAAAAAAATTGAGCAAATTTATTAACGTTAAAGATGACATGACAATTTTACCAAATACAGTTAAACAAGATGTCTTACAAGCTCGATATTAGGCAAGGGATTTATCAATTGGTTTAACGAGTACCTAAGCGCGAAATTGTCATATTGCACAGCGATCAAAACGTGTCAGTTTCGACAATTTATGAAACAATATAAGAATGCCAGGAGGGTATTATACCTTGCACCAATTTACTAAAGAGTAGACGGTCAAAAGTTTTACACTAAGCATACGAACAAAGACTGGCTGAAGCAGCAAAGAACAAAGTCGGAATTTCAGTGCGAAAGTTAGGTCGAAGATTCCATGTTTCAAAAGCAACTGTTAGCAGGACACTTTCCAGAAATGGTGTGAAGTTTCGGAAACAAAGAAAGGCGCCTAAATACCGCAACAGCGCCAATCTGTTGGAGAAGATTCCAAGATGCTGCCGTGCTTTGAGACCTGTTCATTTTCCTGGTAAAGTTATCATTATAAACGATGAAAAATATTTTACGTTGTCCAATGCTGACATTAAAGATTCAAATCATATAGAAAGTGTTCCAAACCATGTGAAATTTAAACGCAAACAGAAGTTTGAGGACAAAATAATGGTTTGGTGCGCTATATCGGAAAGGTGGGTTTCACCGTATGTTGGACGTATTCGCGGTGAAGCAGTCAATACAACCATTTACATCGAAACATGTCTCACAAAACTGCGTAGATTCATTGATACTCATCATCACAACGACGAAACAATGTTCTGAGATTTGATATGAATTAAGATTGAATTAAGTTTACTGAATTAAGTTAACTGAATTAAGATTTTGTAAAAAATGTGATATCTTGATAAACACCATGCAAAATGGTCTTGATACCTACTCCTTTGTTCTTTTTTTCCTCCAAGAACTATAATTTTTTAGATATTCAAAACCTCATACATTGAGATACTGTTAAGCTTTTTATCTCTAGTTGCCGTTCCAGATAAAGTACTAACCAATGAGGACAAAATTCTTGCCCTTTACATATTCAGTGTCCTTTTCCGATGAAATATCTAGTGCTACTCTAACAAACTCAGTATAAGAGATTTAGAGTTGAGAATAGTCTGGTTCGTTTTAATGTTAGAATCTCTTTCATTTTTGCTTCAGTTCTTTTTTCAAATCAACAATTCTGATTTTGACTTTTTCACACGTGTTTTCTCAGTTCTCGAGTACTGATGCTTATCTGCTACAAACTACATTATTTCCCCTTATAAATAGGATGTGTTGGGACATTTATTAAAAGAATTATTGTCCAATTTTATGCTTAATCTGGCATTAAAGCGATGTCGAAACCGTAACAAGATTTTTTGCAACCTTAAGCACTAGTGTGTAAAGTAATTAGTTAATCTTCAAACATAATAATTAGCATTTGGGCTTGGGAAACATTCACGCAAAAGACTCATGATATATACTTTTAATGTAGTATTATTACCTACTGCGAGTGTTTCGTACGTTGGGTGGGAAATTTTCAGAAGTTTACTTATATAAAATTTCTTTAAGTAAGATTACAGTTTGGCCAAGCTTAAAAAAACTAATATCCACTGTCAAGAAGTTGAAGATTGATGTTTTAGCAGAGCAAAAAGCGTTTCACATAATAATAATTACTCAAAGATCCGGGTTGTGGAACATATTATTAATCTTTTTCTGCTTATGTTGGTGAGAGTCTAAAAATATTGGCTTCGGCTGAGGAGGCTACTCTAAAAAGGCATTTTAACGTGTGCACATCTAATTTGCACAAATTTAGGTCAAACAATAACCCGCTAAAAGCGTCAGTAAATACCGTTTGATTGTGAAAAGATTGACGGATGATACGAAATTGCCAATAACAATAAATAACATCGGGTCATCCGCATTGTGCCGGCTGCCAAGCTGAAATCGTCAGTTGCATTCAGCTTTGCAATTGTGTAATTTCGTAATTTTGTAGTTAACTGGGCTGAGATAATGATGTGAGAACCCAAACGTGCTTCATCAGCTTCAAATGTCGTTAATTTATGGGAATTTGTTGGCTTGTACTCTTGACAGAAAAAGTAAAAGATATTTTTTGCCAAAAAAAAGTAAATGAACAAGAGTTTTAGGATTAAGGTGATGAGTGTAATAAATGGGAGAGAAACGCCAAAACTTCCTAAATTTCCCCAATTTGTCAGTTGCAAACTTATCACAAATCGAGCATAAATTCGTAAACAATAGAAATGTGAAGGCACCCACATACTACTATTAGTTCAAAATAATTCTGTATCGGTCACCTACATAGAAATGTTGCACAATTTACAATTTTCACCATAAACCTGAAAGCAAGCAGTAAATTTTAGTACCTAGATAGTCAACCGCAAAACTCTTTCTTCCCCATGGAGCAGAGTTTACGACTTTTTTTTTGACCGCAAAGTGACCTGTGGCCTCATCAAATAATAGAGTATTTTTCTGAAATTAAAATCAATTTCACAACCCTGTTTACTGCGTATTAAAAGTTTCTAAACATTTTTTTTCCTAGTAACCAATTTTCAACTCTCACAGTTTCAAAGGTACATAACCACAGTGGGTCTACCTAAAAGAAAGGCATCTAGTATAAGTATAAATAAACCGGAGTAAATAACAGGAAAAAATAAGTCTGATTAAAAACAATCAGAGATACTGAAATGTGTTCATAGAAACAACTATGAAATAGTTGGCTCTACGAAAAGTTTGATTTTATTAAGCCAGTTCACAAAAAAAATGTATTTGATTTGTTTGTTAGAACAACTAGAGATCGTAGATCTGATACAAGCAATTAAGAATAAGTTAAATATAACTTAGATATCTTATTATTTGCTTGTGTAAACTGATGAAAATATGTAACAGAAAACTAGTAAATTAACTGATAATCAGTTAAGATTAAAAAATTTAGAAAACGCCCAGAAGTTTTGTTTTATTAAGTGAATTTACTAAAGAAGTTTATTTATTGATAATTCATCCGACGATTTTATTGCAAAACATTGAGAATATTTTGTAACAGTTTAATATGTTATGTTAAAAAGATGTAGTCAAAAATCTATTCCTTGTAATCGACTTCAGAATGTTTCTTAGTAAAAACATGTCTTGTGTTGTTTAGTTCGCATTCTCAGAGTGTTTCGTAATTTTTTTATTCTTCGGTTTTCTTCTTCAACAGCGCCCTATTCAACTTTTACAAGGTTAGTTCTGATTTTCTTAAATAGTTCCCCAGCAGATTCTGTATTAGTCTTCGGCGTGCGATTGGTCCACAAGTAAACAGGGTACTGAATAATGTCCAGATGATATAAAGCGTAAACATTGTTATTTGTGGTATTTTATATTTTTATAGTGATGTCACAAATTCAGCTTTAGTTATATATTGCAAAGGCCTAGTTAAAAATTTCAGTACGGATCAGATTTATGAATATCAGCTGATTTTCGTCCAATGGCAGCAGCATTTTATCTCTGGACACTTAATTCTCTGGACACTGAGACTGTATTGTATTGGTTGCCAGAAAGGTTTGCCCCTGCTTGCTCCACTAATTGTCACCCGTTATGCCCAGACCCTAAACGAATCTGATGAGTTTCTCGGGCGACACTACGTTTGCATCTTGAGGTTCAATGATCGTGTTTCCGAAGAGTGAGTATCTCGGTCTAACAATAGCAGTCACATAGGCCATGCTCAACTGTCTCGTCGTCCGCCGACACTCCGTTTCTTCGGACAGTCTGAGTCTGTGCATGTGAAATCTTAGGTGGCTATGTCCTGTGTGCAGTGCAGTGGCCACTCGGATTTGTCTCCTATTTAGGCTGAGGAATGTTTGCACTTTTGCTTTCCCTGTTCACGTGATAATTTTTTTGGAATGTGATAGTGCGGGTAGGTTCTCCACCAGTCCTGGGACTTGGCATTGCTCCATTTCTGGAGTTCAGCCTTGACCAGAGAGTATGGGACTCCCAGAGCCGGCTCCAAGCCTACGAATGCAGAGCCCGCCGCCCTAGAGAGTCGGCCCTCTCATTGCCTTCGTGAGCACGATCGCCCGGGATTAATACCAATGTGACGTTGTTCTCCTGCGATAGGGTTTTCAGAGTCCTCTGGCAGTTCCAAACAGATTTGGAATTGCAGCGCAAAGACATAAGCGTTAGGAGCGCTGCACGACTATCCAAGCAGATCTTTATTGATCTGTTCTGTCCTCCCTCCTCTAATAGGTTTCGGGCAAACAATTTAATCGCATGAATCTCTGCCGGAAGCACTGTGGTGAATCGGCCCAGGCTGTCTGCTATGAAGATGCCATCCGATCTCCTGTACACTCCGGATCCAGCTCCTTCGTCGGTTTTGGATCCGGCCATATACCAGGTACTTCCTGCCAGTTGCACATCTTCGCTTTGTTCTTCCCAGTCCGCCCGTGAGAGAACCCTGACGATGTACCGAGTCTAATGTACTTTTTGATGCCATTAGGTCGGAGACCATGTTCAATACCGCAAAGCCTTCCAAACTAGTCTGGGAGTTATTGGTCTCACCATCGAATGGCTACGGTGCTACTGCTACGTGGTCACACAGCAGTATTGGAAGTGGAAGCAGGTCAAGCATGCACTCCATGGCTGCCGTGAGTGTCGCTCTGATTGCCCCCGTGATGCAGAGACATATTTGTCTTTGCGGAGAGGAGAGTTTAGCTTTGATGGAGCTCTGTCTGCTCTTTCGTTAGCAAACGATGGTCCCCTACGTGATTGTCGATCTTATTACCGTCATGTGTAGCCACATAGTTTGTTGAGGCCCCTTCCCCCATGGTTTGCCGCGCAAGTTCTTGCATGACCAAAGGGAGAGCTGTGCCCTCCTAACGGTACGAGTCACATGTGGGGTCCATGTGAGTGATTTGTCCAGGACGACTTCTATAAATTGGTAAACGGGATTTTTTCCCTAGGGTTCATTGCTGGGTTTTCTTTTGAACACCAGCTGTGTACAACATCCAGCACGTCTTGCAACGTGCTAGAGATTTGTTGGTCTGGGTGGTTTCTTATAAGGATAACGATGTCGTCCGCGTATGCTTTGACCTGGACTCCCCATAGTTTCAAAGTGGCCAGAAAGTCGTCCACTAGTAGGGACCACAGGAGTGGTGAAAAGACTCCGCCCTGTGGACAACCTCCCGATGTTGTGAATCACACAGTGTTGTCGTTTAATGAAGTAGTGATCAGTCTGGATTCTAACATGTTGCGAATCGAGTTGGTTATTGTTGGTTCGATCATTCTCGCTGTACTGGCGCTGAGGAGGGAGTCTGTAGGTGCATTATTAAAGACCCCTTCCATGTCTATGAAAATACCAACTGCGACACCATTTGTATTTGATCTTGAATTTTCTCCACCAGGTTGTGGAGTGCTAGTTCTGTTGTTATATTAGTCTGGAATGCATATTGTTACTTATTAAGGAGGTACGTTGTTAGCGCTCCCTCTCTCATGTATAGGCCTAGCAGCTTTTTCAAGCTTTTCAGCAGGAACGAGGTTATACTGATTGGCCTGAGTGATTTAGGATCTTTTCCTTTACATCCCATCTTTGGTAAGTATATGACCCTCACCCTGGACCAGCAGTTTGGAATAAAGTTGTATAGTATTGTAATAGTGCCGGGAGAACTCCATCCTCCCCAGAGGATTTGTATGGTTGAAAAGCCATATTGATTTTAAAAGGGTTGGTC
The DNA here is from genome assembly GCA_951812265.1 of Taphrorychus bicolor. NCBI lineage: Eukaryota > Metazoa > Arthropoda > Insecta > Coleoptera > Curculionidae > Taphrorychus > Taphrorychus bicolor. The sequence goes on along the minus strand of OX638297.1, from coordinate 22,611,942 downwards.
TGACCACTTTTTTGGAGAGCCCCCAATATGCTCTGTTGGGTCGGTTAAATCGTCCCAAGGGGCTTGCGTTAGTCTCCAAATTTGTCAGCCGTCTACCCGGGAAATGACAGCTGCCAGGATCTCTAACGTTTCACTACCAGTAGAGATGTAGTTTCCATCCGACTGCTTTATCGATCCAAGCTCCTGACACGGTTCCCTAGAGAGAATCCTATGGAGAGATTCTATCCTACCTGGGACTGTAGTCACATTATTCTAACGTAGGTTATAAAATGAGCACCAATGACCTAGGAGATGTAGACAGAGCAAACAAATGTCGATGCAGTCTTAAAAATGGTCGTCAGAGCACATCAATTGGCGAATTAGGACCTCGAATCATTTGACGTAAGATGTTAAGTGGCATCAGTTCAAGCGGATATCTTCGCCAGTTCTAAGTGATCCAGTGCTAAAAAGGTGGGCCAAAACTGTAAAACAAGAAGGTCTCTCCAGATGTAATATACTAGCTCCTTATGAGGCACGGCAGTCGGCACGTTAAGGTCGACTTTTGCCACAGCTATACACAGCTATACAATACAATATACATCAAATCTACAGTTTAAACTTCCGGTAGTAATTTAACCGGAATTGTAAAAGAGGGGTTTAAATGATCTCTGAACGATCAGCTAAAGTTGAGAGTACACTTTTGACATTATTGCCAAACTTTCATAATATAACATCAACCTTAAGTGAGTGCTGCCTTCTGCCGACTGCCACCAAGAAAACATCAATTTAAACAACTACTCTTAAACTACGTTAGTAAAAGGAGTATGAATATACAGGGTGTAACTTAATGATGAGTTTTTCTTTAAAAGGCGCATTTCTGAACTCAATTTAATTAGCAAAGTTCATATGGCATATGAAACTGTGATTTTCAAGATAGACTTCAAAATACACCATTTTAATAATTTTTTGGTATGCAATAAAGTGGTTTTTATGTTTTTCCTCGAAAATAAAGTAAGATATAAACTAATTACCAGAGACAGAAAAGTTGCATTTTAGCTGCAACAAAAAAAAAAATCAAAAATTTTTTACACAGTGTTTACTTTTTGTCAATATTGTTCATAAGACTTGGAACGCCACTGAAGCTAACAATTAGTCATCTAGTTAGTGCCAATTTAGCACCTTACGGCAATGACCAAAAGAACCAAATTTCCACAAGATCTTGCACAAGCACCTTTGATGTATTAATAAAAAAAAACAATAGTTTTTCTTTAGTTGTGACACCCTGTATCTTGAAAACCAATATGTATGGTTCCCCATTCATATGGTTATCAACAACCCATTCAGTTATTTTTGTCATCAAGCTACCTTTGAAACCTTCATTTTTTTTATACCCATCTCCTTTTAGCACACGATAAGAATGTCAATGTCAAATTTCCACACCTACTTGACGACAATAATAAGTGAATGGCTTATACATATAGACACAAGTTTACAGAAACTTTTCTATTTGAATTTAGTTGTGGAATGCGCCCTTCCACCTACCTATTATCAAGTAACCCTGTATATGCATTTTCGAGTTGTTAGTAGTATACAGGGTTTTTTTCGATAATCAGTGAAAAGATCTCAGAAACTAGGAGAGTTACGAAATTGTTTAGATATAAAAGTAGTTGCAGTTTTAGGAGATCAGTTCAGCTGTTTTCAAATTTTGCTAAAATTAAATGGTCCTCTAGATAATCGTCAAACTCTTTTTCACATTTTGACGATTTCTTCAAATGAATTAAGTTATGGAGTAAATTTATTATCGCTTCTAAAAAAATTATGTAAATATGGAAGTTGTAGATAAGGTTAATGGGTGGCAATTTTTCCCTCCAAGTTACATGTATCATAATTTGACACATTCCCAGAAAAAAAAAGTAAAGTTATCTTCAAATTTTTTCCAAAACTAGTAACAACTGGGCTAGATTAAAGAAATACTCAAAACTTGATTTTTGCAAATTATTTAAATCGATATCGATAAAGAAAATCGTTAGAGAAGTGAGGTTGATACAAAAGTTTTAGAAATTATACTCTGAATAAGGGCTAATTGGATATTTTTTCATTGACTGTTGTCATTTTTGATTTGTGATTTAACCTGGAGATTATAATGACCTTAAGTCCACCATTTTATAGCTAACAAAAAGATCTTTTTAAATAACTTATTTCTTTTATTTTTTTTCTATAAAAAGGTAGGTTTAAATTGTCATTCAAAAATGACAGCTCGCAGAAAAAATCTAACAAGTCCTGCCTATTCAGGATACATTTTTCTACCACTTTTGTGTATACATTGTTTTGCTACACACAATGACTTATTGATATGCAAATATTAATGTATTGATTTAAAGAATTGGTGAGAATTTCGTTTTTGCAAATTATCTAGTGAATCATAAAGCGAGTACAGTTGACTAATATAAAACATAAAACGTAATTTTATCCTTTTTACGAATCTCTTACTGACGACCATTTCCTATATTTTGACATCTCTGACCCATAGGATTTTTTGTTCTTGCGAGTACTAATTACTTATTATGTAGAACGAATCTTCCAGAATATTTAGTTATATAAAAAAGGTTTTTTTTTTAAATATATTCACTTGACATAACTGTGTGATTATTTCAAAGACACCTTATTTTAAACAGTAATTGATTTGGAATAATTTATTAAACTTCTATTAGGACTAACACACAATTTCAATTGATTTGAAAACATTTTTAGTTAATAATTTGGTGTTATTTAAGTGAGTACAGCAAGAAGAAGGCACTCAAAATAGCGAAGTTTGAATGGCAAAAATGGGTGAAGTTAGTGCCTTCTCAGAGACAGCAACCACCCAGATTAAGAAAATCTGTACTTTATTGTAATAATATCTTAAATCGAAATAAAATGGCAAGCTTCCTTTCAGAAAATATGAAAGAAACAAAGATTAGAAGAGGTGATCAACATGAAGTATTAAACAGAAGTGAAAAAATCTATTGAGGTGTTAAACTCCGCTCTATAACACGTACTAAGTGTGTTGTCTAAGGCAGGAGGTCAAGCCTTAACAACAAATTTGAAAAACATGAAATTGCAATTAACTCTGAGATTGATGAGAGAAAAGAATGGTTAATAAACATTTTTACTAAATTGGATGAAGGAAAAAATAAAATGACTTGACATACTTTTGGTCTTATGGGATCGGTTCTAGACCAATAGTCATCGCTCAGCAAGCGTTTCTTCTTAATGAATACGTGGTTACCAAACCTTAAATCGCCTCTTATAATTGTTTTGAATTTCCTACTAAAACCTTATGCGTCTTATTCGCTACTTATTGCTACTACCTTGAATTAATTAACCAATTATGTACAAACAGGCGTCTTATCGATCAACTTAAATTAATGAGCAACGCAACTTTTCTTCTTACGATCACATGATGGCGCGCTAACACACCATGGCTGCCTGACCTCGCGTCACGTGCTCCTTCTGGTAGTTCTATTGCATCACCTGCAGTGGTACAATTTAAAAATAATAATATATCAAATTGTAAATGTGCGAACTTAGTGCGAAGAGGTTTAAATGAAGAATATTATGCAGTTTGCTTATGCCTCACTATGGTAGAGCATGTCTTAAGAAATCAGTACTGTTATCGGAAATTAATTGAGTGGTATCTAGAAAAACATGAGTACCGTTTTGCGTTTCACTTTTGCATCTCAATAAGCAATAACTTTCATGTCACATCCAAATAATCGTTAAACGTACTATGAAATCGAGAGCCTAATAGAAAAATCCGCTAATTACGTATTCCTCAGGCGTAAAGACAGTTGCAGGCGGACGGAACCGATTACCATCAGTTTCACCCACGGTAACGGATTTCCGAAGTGAAATTTCGGAGGTTAAATGCTTAAGAAACAATGCACGAGTTAAAGGGTAATTGCCGTTATTAGTGCAAGTTTTCAGGTTTGAAAAAAATCAGATTTTGAAATGCATGTAGTTAAACTAAGGTAAGTGGTTTGCCGTTGTGCAATAACTGGTGTTGTACTAAAAGCAGATGTTTACATAGGTAATTTTAAGAGTCTTGCATAATCCTAATTATCTCAAGAATAAAACAAAACTTCATTATAGCAAGGAGATATTGCAAAGTTAAGGTACTGAAGACCTAAATGATTAGATTTGAGGAAGAAAAACTTCGCAGGTTAGGTTTGTGTGTTAATTGGCGGTTGATGTTTCCGGGAAAACGTCAGGGGATCAGGGAAAATTTTGGGATAAATCTTGTAAAACTATTAGAACTAAAAATGAAAAATATGTATAAATATCTGGTCAATACTAACACACTTTTACGAGCTGAATTTGGGATTTTAATCTGTCTCAACAGACGGGGATGGTTTGTGCTCAGTTTGGAGACAAAATTTGAGAAATTAGTGAGACAAAATTTTTGCACCAGATGGGGAATGTTTGTGATCATTTTCGGTATTAATTTCAGATACAACCGGATGAAAAAATAAACATGGTTTTAAGAGAATTTTTTGTTCTTCGAAACAAATCCTTAGTTCCAAAAATCCATAAAATAATTTTGGATTTAGCCCGAAGCTTTTCGACAAGAAAATATGAATAACATAGTGGAATATATTTAAAAAATAGCCAAAAACGATAAACTTATGTTAGATTAATTTCTTCGAATCCGGGGAAAGACGAGTATTTTGCATTGAAAGTGCAAAAGCACAGAAACTGTCGACTTTTTGACATTTATATTATTACAGCTAAAACATTATAAAACCAGTGAGATATTGTGGAGCTTGTTCTTGTTTTTCATTATAAAACCATTTGAGTAGGCATTTGAAAAGTAAAAGCTACAACTTATATATATTTTTAAATCCATAAATGGCGTTTCTTCGTTACCAACTTCTTAATTGGATATGAAAGCTTGAAAGCTAAATAATATTTTAATAGATGATATTATTGTTGCTTTACTAAACATATTTTTGACATATGATATTTTTGTTGCTTTACTAAACATATTTTTGACTAATTAAGTAAGTGGCTGATAAGTAGAAAACTTTGTATTTCACTTTCGTGAACATGTTACTAAAAATTAATATTAAAATAATGTTAAAACTTCGAACAAGTTTTAGAGTTAAAAGGCATTTTATCAAAATGGTTGATAATCTTTTACAAACTGAATCAAACTGAATTTAGTTTAAAAAGTTGAAGCCAATGAATTCGAATGTACCTCGAGAGAACATATTTGTTGGACGATGTGTAGAGAAAAGTACGTTTACATGTTTTAAAAAAAAATATGAAGAACAAAAATGTAAACCTAGTTCTGACTAAACTCGTCTAGATCTAATAAAAATTAATTAGCAAATGGAAAAGAAGAAACCTTCCAGTATTCTTTTCAGGTTTTGACTAAGTCGAGTCTCCTTCAGGGTCTATTTTCTTTCGACAGGTAGTCAATCTTTGACTTGTTTGATCATGATCAAACCATCAAAATATAATTTGTAGTCACAAAGATTGGTAAGAAGATGGTGGAAAACAAGAGCGCTCAATTTGAGAGAAGTTGAGAAACAAAAGTCTAAACCAAATCTCACTACACTCGTCTTGACGTAATTCAATATTCGAGGCTGTTGACTTAGGAAAAAGTATTTAAATAAAAGTAGTCGGTAATCTTGAAACAATCCTCACTTATAAGACTGTCAAGGCTTTCGGGGCTGGTCAAAATAAAATCTAAAGTATTTTCTGGGCTTTGAAGCCGCGGTCCAATGGAATTTCTTCCTAATGTTTCGTCTACAGCTGCGGCAGACATTATCAAAAGCAATGAGGTAATGGGCGAAGTGACCTCCCGTGTTTGCCGATGTTTACTGATTCGACCGTGGTGAGCTCCGTTGTATTTATTCCCCCGCCGTCGCGCTGCAGTGGAAGGACTGGGGTGGGGTTAGTGGTGGCGCGGGGTTTTGGCGCACTTGAAGTATGCCGTAGAATTCGCTTACACTCTGCATTTAAAAAACGTAATTTCCTTCTTCCTGTTGAAATTTTTGTCGCGTTTAAAGATCACAATGGCGTCTATAGTTAGTCTCGGATAAAAACGCTGCGATTGATATAGGATATCCACCTCGTTCAAGAGGATGTATTGACCTTCGGAGAGAGCTTGCTCTGCTACTGCTGCCTTTTGTGTTTGTTGCAGCCTGCAACTCCTCTTGTCGTTCCGTAATCCTCCCGACATTGCGTTTTGTGGTGCCAATGTATACAGAGCCACAGCTGCATGGAACTCGGTAAACTCCGTATGTAGAGCGCCAGGAAGGAACAACGGGAGAAGATCAAGGAAAGCGTTGATGGACTAGTCTACCATACGTCCATAGAGTAACGGACAGGATCGGCGGGCCACGGGAAAGCACAGTGTTAAAACTGTTTTTAGACCCACTCGAACAATACAACAGAACTTGAGATCGGCCGAAGACCGCAGGCATCCCCTATCGGCACTCGGAGTCCCGTTTTTTTCGCTGCTCGTCCAATTTCGGAGATAATCACTTCAAATTTGGGATGTGGGTAACTTATTTACACTCTACATAGATCCAAGTACTCACCGGTTTGTATCTACAAAAATGTCAGAACCACTTTTACCACCCCAACAAATTTTTTATCGTAAGCCACTGATGGTTTCTTTCCTAGTTGAGCAAGTTGGCCACTTGCAAGAACTTATAGCATATTTCAAATAGTTTTCTGGACCGTTTTTTATGGGTTAGCCTTCGGCAATGGCTTCGTCTACAGTCTCCATTTAAAACGGTTTTTTCGTTTTTAAATTTAGTTCCACAACTCTTTCTTTCCGAATTTTACTTTTATTCTTCTTAATGATGACTTGTTCCTCATTAATTTCCCCATCTTCTGGTTGTACAGTAAGTTCTACTTCAATCAGTTCCGCTTCCTCAGGCTCTGCTAGTTGTAATTTCTTTTATACAACTTTTACTGATTCTGAAGTTTCTTCTTATGTCTTCTTTTTGAGCTTAAGTTTGAAAACTTCTGTACAGAGTCTTCTTTTTGTAGATATTCTTTTAAAATAAACTCCTTCCTTTCGGTAAGCACAGCCTTCTCTCGAGCTTTCTTCGTTGGTTTGGTCTTTCGCTTCTTCAAGGCACCATTGATAGTGTCGTCGTAGTCTGGTTTTGGTAATATTTCTTTCGTTCTGTATCTGTTCTATATCTGTTCTATGTCTGATCTATATCCCAAATATAGGTGTGAGGCCGAGATTTCGCACATATATTGTGAGCTCCAATAAGAGCCAAAGCGGTCTATGGTTCCTCTGTCTGAGAGAAAATTGAGTTTGGTACTCTGCTAAACGTCGTCCCCAGACAATATAGGTGTGACATCTCAGCAATCTGTCTGTGGGGAGTGACAACTTCGCTCGGAAATCTGCTTTGGTTCACTTTACGATTTGTCTCACATGCCCTTTGTGGAAGAACCAGCTGTCGTCTGATGTTTTTTAAGATATTTGCGAAAATCGAATAAAAATACATAATTTTAGTTTACAAAACGATACCTTACAAATTGGTGACAATTCTTAATTTTCATCTTTTTAAAATAACCTGTAAAAACAAGTTTGTTACTTAAATAAGAAACCTATGTTAAGGACCCTATTGTATATTATCCAAGTACATATTTTTATTAAAACGTAGCTTAAGATTAACCATTTATAATTACATTTGCAAATATCTTGACAACGGTTAGAAATTGGAAGTTTACACAAGAGGACATGTATTTCTACAAATTGAGGAGGAAGCCTAAATTTTAGGAAATAAGACAACAGCGGCGTACAATAAAAACACGAACCACATTTCTGTATATTTTGAAAGCTGTATAAATATGTAAAGAAGCTTTTGAGGACCTATGTTCATATACACGTTTCTTCATCGTTTTTGATTTAGAATCCGCAGTTGAATTATTGAACGCTAAGTTCTGAACACTCGGTACAATATCTATAATCGCTGTGGAGATTTTGTCTCAGGAAATAAGTAAAATGTGTAGCAGATTATCGAGTTGCGATGGAAGTCAAAAAACTACGAACTTTTCGCAGATGTTAGGTTTAATTCGACTTGAACTTCAGGCGTAACTCGAACTCTGAGGAAGTTTAAGTTGAATTAAACGGAACGTCGGTATTGAGTTGGTAGTTTCTTCACTTCTTGTTTCAATTCAGCAATCCGCTACACATCTTAATATTCATTAAATCCAATCTCTCCTGGCATCAACAAGAACTCTTCTTGTATTTTTAGGAATAAATAAGTTGAAAAATTTGAATCAAATCTAACTAAAGTGATAGGGACTTACGACGGCATCGAAAAGAAGTAGAATTTTGGGAAGAAGTTCATTTTTTTTTGTTCCATAATGAAACACTTGGAATGTTTGAACTAAGGGGCAAACATATGCAGGGCTTAAGTAGTAATTATTATTATACATGTCATTTTGCAAAGGCGAAGTCAGAAAGTAAGAACAGTCCATTGTTATAAAAAAAACTGCTTAATTTGGGAAGAAATTGGAATTTAAGCAGGGGGCTTTGATGTCACCTAGACTGAATACAACCTCGACAGGGGTTAGTTGAGTTGCTAATCGAACTAAGGCAAGTTTACTGCATCAAATATGACCAAGCTATGACTACAAAGTAACAAATTACTTTGTGATCCATAAAACAGTTCAAACACCTCAAAACATCATCATTAATATTTGTTGAACGAGAAACGCACCATTCTTAACACCCAATATCTAGAGTAGCAGGTCAGTGCCAAGGCCGAAACCTGATGTGCATGGGAATGACGATCGAAGGAAGCTTTTACCCACACGGTCCGCTAATGTCTACACACGAATGAGCATGAAATGTCGCAAAGATCGATATACGAACAAAATACGGTTTTAATGGTCTTTTATTTTTAGATGAAGAGCTTTCTCTGAAGAAGATGCTCGATGAAAAGATGAGCGGCCGAGCTAATGGATTAATTTTTTTTTGTTCAGGATGAAAATCATCTTCGGCTTCAGTACAAAGTATTTCACGTTAATATGTAATATCTCCATTATATTTTCAAATCGTACAATACAATGGAACCCACCATATTATAATGCAATGCCAGCAACAATTACACGGGTTATAACTCCGATGTGGGCATGAAGCAATAAGGCACAGAAATTCCTCGTTTCAAGCAGGATACTTTCATCATTTTTCTCCATTTTTAGGTGTCTTATAAATTGTCGTTTAACGATGTAGAATGCGACATATGCAGTTTAGTGAAAACCGTCATAAACAAGATGCAACGGTTTCACAATCACGTCTAGCTGAACACTCTTAAATGTTAACATAACTTTATTCTCAAGATGCTTCTTCTGTAGGTCTCTCGTGATGCGCTTATTGCAATAGTGAGAGTAGTAACATGTTTGTTAACCTTTAAGAGAGAAGACGTTTTCTCGTGCTCTTCATGATTAAGCTTCTATTTCTAGACTGTGAAAAAAAGTTTTTGGATTTTCTTTCAATTTTTCTATTCTTTCGCTTAAAAACTCCAGTTTTTTGGTCGAATGTTATTATGATCAGTTTTCTCAAATTTGGTTCATACTGTCTTCCTCCTTGATTTTGGTATCCGAGTCAATTTGATGAATTTGATTACTGAAAGTTTCCTAATTTGCAATTGTTTTGACTTTTTATTTCTAGTCAGAGTGTACTCGTTTTCTCCTTTTCAACTTTGAGTTTGGTTGAGACCCTCTACTCCTTGATTTCTTCCCTGTTTCTTCACTCTCGAATGAAATTCTATTATTTCCTACGTCGAATTTCATTCACATGAGGAAAGTTAGATTCGCACGAATATAGTCAGATTTACTGAGTTTAGTTGCACTTCGTTTAACCTATTTTACTGCTTGATTTTGCTCTCTAAGTAATTCCTTCAGTTTGCAAATAAAACCGAACAAACAGTATAAATCACTTTAGGAAGATTTGGTCCATTCTTCCATTCTACTTGATTCCGTTCTCAAGTTCATACTTTTTTATGGGATCGTAAAGTTTATTCCCTTGAGTTTTGTTTATACTATCTATATACTTCTTAATATGTTCACAGTTTCTAGACTCCGAACTAAAACTTGGTTCACTCCAGTGTAGGCAGATTTGGTTAAGACTTCCCCACTCCTTGACTTTGAGCTTAAGGCTTATCCACTCTTGACTAAATAAAATGTTTGTGTTTTTATAGTCGATTTGACGAGTTTAGCTATCTTGAGTTTAGGCTTTCTTACTTCATGATTTAGTCCTCTGTGTAAACTGTTTTAATTTTTTGACTAAACCCCAACTAAACTAACAAAACCGTTTCCCACATCGACTTGAGTTCATATAACTTTTTTGGTTTTAACTTCCCCACTTCTTCTTTCTATTCCAAAATTTAAACTATTTTTTTATGTGGGTCCCTATTATTCATTAGTCGGTGAGTTTAGCTCAGACAGTCCACTCTTTGACTTGTTCCCTGATTCTCGACTTTACTATAATTATACTAATATAATTGGGTGTGGATTCTTGGGTATAGGTTATGGGAATATTTTTGAATCAATCAAATAATGGATAGATGTCATTTGTTCCATATATTTAATCGGAGACGTTTCGCCTTGCCTTTCAGGGTTTTTTCAAATGTGATGAAATAATTTTTTCAATACACTACTCAGAAAATGACCATTTCCCAGGCTAGTTAACTGTACAGAAAATACACCTTTGCCGTAAGAGAACGGAAAAACCTCGGCTTCGCCTCACACGAAAATTTGTCACGTGCGCACGGAAAAAGGCTATTTTCGGTAATCCTAATGAAATATACTATTTTCTAATTTTGACATATAAAGTGGCACTTTTCAATACTGATGACAGTGACGTAACGTCCTACTTTTCGTAACTAGTTACGAAAATTAAAATCTTTCGTAACTGGTGATGAAAAGTTCGTTTCACCACCAGTTGTAGGTTTCGGTTGTGGCACACCGTTGCTACAGTTTTACGGTATTAAGTAGATACAAAGTGGTTTAAAAGTAAATGTTGAAGTTTAATAATAATAACTCTCTCTCTAAGTAGGTATTTGTAGTCAAAATTAGAAAAAAACTTGTATGAAACACGTGACGAAAAGCCTTTCTTGTGTTTCCCATTCAAATTGCGGAAACTCCCTGCGCTTGTCCCGCAAACATTCATTCGTTACACAAAATCGGACTTTTCGTAACTGGTTACATAAATAGCTATTAAACACCCGTGGAATAACAAGTGCTTATTATGTATGTATATGTATATTCCAAATATACATAATAAGCATATGTTATTCCATAGGTGTTAAAAAATTATTTCATCACTTTTGAAAAAGCCCTGAAACGGAGGGCAAAACGTCAAGTCACCAATTAAATATATGGAACAATTACATCTATCTATTATTTGATTGATTTAAGAACATTCCCATAACCTATACCCAAGAATCCACACCCAATCATATTTTGGAAGCTTAAATATTTGTACTAGAAGGTGTGACTAGTGAGGTTTGGTTTGATTAGTTCTTGATTTTATTAATTAGTTAGGGTTTTTGCCCTCCTGACTAAAATTGCACTTTTTTTTCGTCGCCAATTTGAAGGGTTTATTGAGTATTTCCATTGAGGCCTAAAACCACGCCTTAATTTTCTTCTCATATTCAGTGTATTTCATGTGTTCATATGAGTTGAGTCGTTGAGTTTAATTCAAACTGTCTCTTCTTTAATTTCTTCCTGGTTACTCCATTACCGACTGAAATTTTACGATTTGTTGTTGAGTGTACTCATTTTAGTTTAGACTTTCTTACTTCGTGGTTTTGATATCTGAGCAAACGGCATCTATTTTCGACCAAATCTGAACAAAACACTGTTTTTAAGGTTTTAAGTCAGTTTTGATTTAACTTTACCCTACTTGATTTTGTTCTCAAATTCAGTTTATAGTGGTGGATCGCTCTAAGTGGATGGCTCTAATTGATAATCGACTTTAAATGGTCATAACTTTTAAACCACTAGATACATTTTGACGAATTTTTGTGTGTGTACTTACTGTTATTTTCTCTAGGGAATAAAGTATTTTTACTTAATTTTTTACTTTTAGTTAGATGCCTGCAGTTCATTTACTTCTCCAATGTTCGTTTAATTTTTTTTAAACACGGCTGTGTAACTTGCTCGTGATAATAAAAAAAACCCTTTGACACCCTATATGACAAGAGAGCCCTCCATGAGTTTAGAACACTTTTTAGTTTTTGAATATCTGTCCTACAATTTAAGTTTTTGTACTGATATTCATTTTTCAATACGGTTTTATTAACATTTTGATAAGTTGGTTATGGCCAATCAATGTTGGGTGCCAATATTACAGGAATAGCTCCTCCCAGGGTGTCACAATTGAACATATGTAGTTCTTTAGGAAAAGAGATTGAGTAAATGCATATCAGTACAAAAGCATTTTTTTCTTAAATTGTATGACAGATATTCAAAAACAAAAAAGTGTTATAAGCGCATGAAGAGTTTCCCTGTCATACAGGGGTCACAAATTTTTCTATCATTACGAGCAACACAAAAATTTATTAAAATGTATCAGGTGGTTTAAAAGGTAAGGCGGTTTAAAGTCGATTATCAATTAGACCGATCCACTTCAAATGAACCCGAGCGTAGTTCTTATTCATATTGCGCTTTGCGTCCTATCAATAATTAGAAAGGTGTTGAACTACAACACCTTGTAGTTCTTAATTTGATCCCTAATTCTCGCCCTTTGACTTAATGCTCAAAGTGGGTTTGGGATAAAAAAAAATATATAGTCAGATTCAGTTAAAGTTGGCCTCTTCTTTTATTTTATTCCTTGCTCAAAGTTTTTCCACTCCTGACTAAAACTGTACTTTTTTCATAGTCAAATTTATGAATTTCTTGAGTTTATTCACCTTTAGTTTAAAATTTGTTGCCTCATGATTTGGTCTTGAGTCAAGAGCTCTGAGAAACCGAAAATAAATCTTCTACGTCTTTGCGAATTCTAAATTTGGTCAATAGTTGCTGAGTACGAAAATATTATCTGGAACTATCTTCTATGTAATCACTCCGCAGAAAGACTATTAGAAAACTAAAGTCAACATTTTTTGCATATTTTAAGGTTTTATTTTTTTGTTCTCCATTTAAAGAAGTCGAAGAAGTTTTTAGCTAAAGACTTTTAATTTGCTCAACAATCAACTTCAACTAAATACTTTCTGAATTCCTGTACTTACATCATAACGTTACTCTTAGAGCAATCCTTTCGCGGTGTTCAGAAGAAGTGTGAAGTTCTTAACATTTACATCAAAATCATCTTCTGAAACTTGGAAAATCCAAATTATGTTCAATAAGTGCTTCAGTCCGTGTATCTATAGCTTGTCTGATTTTTAGGTTTCTGCCTTGCCAAAATGACCGTGGTAGAAAAAAATTCTGCATCTTCAATGTCGTCGCAGATTTGTGCTTTTCATATTTTCTGTATGAAAAAACATCTTCTAAAGCTTCGCAAATTAAAAATTTGTTGAATAGGTACTGTACAGGCAATATATTATCTACGACTAATAAAACTTGGTTTATCTTGCTTCCATTTTAGAGCTAAACCATACCGTTCCCGGCGTCTAGTTGGCTCCACATCACTTTAGTCAGCTTTGGTTTAAACTGTACCACTTTAGAAATTTTTGCTCAATCTCAAACTATTTAATAGCCCCAAATGAGTTCGGACATCGACTACATCGAGTTTAGTTCAGACCTTCTACTTCTTAGTTTGTTTCCTGATTCTCGCCTGTTCACTTAAATTCTACTGTTCCGTCGTCCAATTTTTATCAGAGATTTATATCAAACGAATCCGGTCAGGTTTGATTAAGGCTTGACTCTTCCTTGTTTAAGGTTTTTCAACTATTGAGAACAAATGTACTTTTTTCGATTTGATGAGCTTATTAAGTATTTCCATTATCGACGAAACTGAATTAACCTATATCGTTGATATAGATCCAAAAACTCCAACATTTTTATCTCGTCTTGGAACCGCGCCACAAGAGGAACGGGGACCACAACACAAAGACAAACTTATCAGAAATCGTAATGCAGAAATAGATGGGTATAGAAAAAAGAATATTGGACAGTTTGGAAACAGTCTACTTTGCGTTGGTGTCTAGTAATTCAGGATCCCTAATATCGCTTCTTACATCGGATTGGATAAATATGACTTTACTTACTGAAGGCAGTGAGTTTGGCTCAGGCTGTCTAATTCTTAAGTTGATCCATATTGCTTCACTACCGACTCAAACTTGCCTACTTCATCACGATACTTCACGTAATTCTTCATAGCTGTTGGATATGTGGCAGGAGTAAAACTTGAAATGATGCCTTACAGCTTAGAATTACCCAAAGTTTCGGTCCTTTATTGTATATCCATCAGGGCTTTTTCAGTGACTGATGCAGTCCACGCTGAAACTACTTGAAATCCGCGTATTGGTTGCTCTGGACATTTATTTATTAAATGAATGTGTTAATAGATGAAATGCATTTTAACTTACGTGGCTTGACTACCTTAAGAAAAAAGCTGACGAATATTCAATTGGGCATTTATAAACTGTGTGGTGTTGTTTAACCTAAAAATCCTGCCGTATATCCTTTAACTTGCTTACTTTCTTGCGGTAATCCCTTGCTTAAATGTTCTCTACTTCTTATTAAATCTACTGTTTTTGTCTCGATTTGATGGGCTTTAGTCACATTTCTTTAATCGTTCTTGCTTATCCATGATTTTGTTCCTCATGTCAATTACTTCAATCTTCGACTAAAACTGAACTAAACTGTGCCATTTCCGAATTGGGTGCACAAGACTTTAATTTTTGGTTCATCCTATCTTACCCCTAATTTCCTCCTCAAACTCCAAATATTTCCATTTTCGACTTCTCTAAGAAATTGTACACCCCAGGTTGAATTATGTTGAAAGAGTTTATTATACATATTTAAGTAGGATTTTCAGTATTTGACAGTGTTGGAGAGCATTCCGTAAACTGATAAAAATTGTACTTTAGACAAAAAAAAAACCCGACCTTACCCAACAAAAATATTGTTTTTCTACAAACGTCAAATAATGACGCATTTTACGCTTTCATTAGCCAAACGAAAACTTAACCTTTTTTGAGGATCAGAATGTGAGTTTACTTTTCCGCGCGTTGCCCAGGATAGCAAGCGAAATAGTTATTTATGTATTAAGAGCGAAAAGTACAACTTTTTTGCTCGGAGAGTGAAGTTTGCCGCTCGACGCGAAGCGGAGAGCGGCAATCACTCGAGAGCAAAAAAGTTACTTTTTGCTCGTAATGCATACAACGTTTTTTCTGCAAACGATTAATTTCAAATAATGTGAATCACAACTGAGCATAACTGAAGACACAATCTGAAAATTTAAATCAAAGTGACAATGACGTTTTAAATATTTGGTTGAGTGGTGGTAGTTGCTATTGACAGCAAGCGATAAAATCTTTTTCGCTTGCTGTCCTGGGCAACGCGCGGAAAAGTACACTCACATTCTGATCCTCAAAAATGGTTAGGTTTTCGTTTGTCTAATGAAAGCGTAAAATGCGTCATTATTTGACGTTTGTAGAAAAAAGATTTTTCATAGAGTCTTTTCTGTCAATAATCCTGAATATACAAAATTTTCTAGCAATTCCAATGTCGTCGTGCTCATGTCTTTTTACTTAACGTAGTTTATTATTTCTGGTATTGGGTAGTGCAGTGAGTTCCCAAGGAACATAATCGATTAAGGAATGCACACGAGTTCATCTAATCGGACACGAACCCGTAAGACGAATAATACAACAATGATTCCTAACGATATTCAGAAAAACCGGTTTCTCTTCATTCAATATTAACTTTCTCATGGTGCAAATAAAATTGCGGCATTTAAATGTTCGAATAACCGTTAAAACAAAACAAAAGGCGTGGTAATAAGTGAAAACGACACTTAAAGTGAGAAGTGTCACTGACTCCCAAACATCTCCCACACATTTGCATCTGCAAAGAAAAGAAATATATTTGGGTTCCTATGTCGTTTATTTTCGTGTCCAAAAAAAGAGTGAATTTTCTCTTTACCAGTTATGTTGTTTAGTCACTTAATGGTTCTGAATTGTTGGCTTTTTGTCTCAAAATCAATGTTCTTAAAGTAAGAGATTGTCTGTTTTTGCAAGTTCAGTTTGAAATTTGTTGTATTCAATATCTTCTTCATCTGCTTCGTCAGACTGAACGTACTGAAAACAACTGATGCAAGAAAGGATGCTGAAGAATTGGACCCAATTAGAGAATTGTAAAACTGGTGGTGTGACATAATTTCCACTTACTTCCTATCTTTTCTAATGCACGAGTTTTATTTTTCTCTTATTTTCCGCGTGTTTCGCGTTTTTCAAATGCAACTCGGTCATTTATTTACTTGGGTACCCGAATAATAGACAAAAAGGGGGAAACAAACATGTTTGTGTGTAGCCAATGGCGCGGAAAAGCGGAAACAGACGATTCAATATTGTTCAGGATACGCAAACTTTCATCGCTTCTCATGGTTTTTGTCTAATCGAGTCAGGATTTATGTTTCTGTTATGTAATAGCAATATAATTTCATCATTTTCTCTATCATTCATCTTGTTGACATTTGCAAAAGAGAGAAACGATGAAGATTCCAGACAGTAAACTAATATGCAATTTTTTTACGAATAGCTAATAGACGTCTGATACAGACCACAATGATTTGCTTGCAAAAATTTGTAGTGTCTCATTGGAACGTTTAAATTTCTCTTAGAAAGTAAAAAGATCAATTACGATTATCTCTCTAGCAAGTCAAGTCTAGCCCATCCTTTAAAAAGACCACCCATTGCTAACATCCTTCAGGCCCAATTCCTATAACGCAGGTCTTTAAGCTGTCACAACACAATAACAACCTGAAATGTTCTTATTTATTGCCTACTTGGCTGCGAAGTTGAATCGCACCTACCGATTATAGAAACATTTATTATTAATTGTCTCTTCATGTAAGCACGTGCACATATTCCAACCCAGGCACCTCCAGGCTATCATTTTTTTTTGTACTGCAGGCTGATAAAATATTGGTAGCTACTGATGACGAAGTAGATGCAGGTTTGCACTTAATCCGGTATCTTTTTTAGCTAATTAGTCTAATAATTAATAATAAACAACGGAGGATGATGATGCGCATCGTATAAGTGTTACAGTTTTATCTAAGAAGAAAGACCGTCGGAATCAAAACAAAGTCATCACCATCACATCCGGCACACCCATATATTATCAGTGGCCGGCATTCCACGGTGTCTTAAAGCGGACGCCGATCACGTCAACTAGGTCACCACCTGACCCCGACAATGTCTTTCACGGCCGATTGGTATGATTCCTCTTTTTCCGGTCCTCTCCAACTCTTGAACCGCTGCTGTGAAGCGGATCTTGTTTATTGCAATAACACTTCTTGTTCCGTTGACGTAATTTGTTTACTAGATAGAAAATGCAGTTTCTTGAAGAACCACACGTAGGGACGAACATTTTTATTGACTTGACAAAGGCGTTTGACTAGACGGTAGCCTAGTGGCTGAATACAGTTTTTATCCATTTGCTTAGCTATCAATTAAAGTACCTACTTAACTACTGCAAAATTACATGCAAAAAAAAACATGCCATTAAATGTCCAACAATATAACATACGCGTCCTTATTATGTGTGTTTTAATAATTATCGCAAAAAAAAACATTACGCAAGGATTTTATGAAAATGTACATTACCACATCGCAAAGAGGTATATGCAGCTGCCCAATCAATTAGGGTCAAATAGCAATTCTAAGAATGTTTTTTTTTTTAATGAACTAATTGGGAATGTAATGTGCAGTAAGTTTACTGTAATTTCTTTGACCTCATATCTATCGATTAGTAATACATTTTTTTTTTATTTCAGAACTAGAGATGATTAAACAAATAACCCTCCTCCTCATGGGAGCCACAGTGATACTGGCTCAAAGAAGGCTGGCCCTTCCAGATCCCAGAAGTTGTGCTAACAGTAAGTATCCATTGAACGACTTATATGAGTCAAGAGAAATTGGTACACCAAGTTTAAAATTCACTTTTGTACCTATTCTGACGTGCTCGAAACAAGGTATACTCGTAAATGAGTTAAATTCTGACAGATCAAAAACTACAACGCAATAGGTCTGTGTTGAAACACTTGAACTTCAGATAATGACGCTGGACTTGTGGTTCTCAAGGCAAAGTAGAGAAAACATTAAGCTTGGTTCCTCTCTTTCTTTTTGACTTTTAGTGGCCACCAATCGATGTGGGAAGAAAGGCGCAATGAATAATGTTGTGCGTATACCGTTTACGCCACTATTACGTTTACTTAATTACATTAAAAAACATTAAAAGAAAAGAAGAAGAACTATCAGTTTTATATTCATTTTTTTTTCTCCGACTGACTCGAAAATGAATAAATGCGCACTAGCTGAAAATCGCATATTGCAAAAGCGATCTGCGAGTGCATATGCAAAGTGCACTTGCACTTGCACATTGGTGACCACTATTTACCATACAGAAGCGTGTGCAAAGTCCATTTTGCACACGCTTGTATCACAGTATTTACAGTATAAGGAAAAATACATTATATAATGTATTATTCCTTATACTGTGCTTGTATATTGTTTTGCACACGCCTTGCATATATTTATAATATGAATGATTATTTATGAAGCAAAATTCCAGTCGTAGAAAAAGTATAGTGTGCGTGTGAAGAGTGAAAATCACTCTGCACAATATGCTAATCTTCATATAAAAGGGATACCCAATGTACTGTACGTTTTGACACGCAACTTAAAGAAGCAAGATCGAGCAACAAGAAGACAACTCCAAAGAATATAAAATGTTTGTAACATATCAAATAAAATAGGTTTAAAAGTATATTAAGAACGTAAGTTGAAATAAAAAAAGGAAATAGAAATATTTCGTGAATCATTTTTACAAGTAACTTATTACTTAAAAGACACAAAAGCAGATTCTAGTCTGATAAATAATGGCATATTGATCACTACTGGTAAACTTTTGAAGAGAACTGAATCCATTAATGGATTTCTAGCTCTATTTTGTAATCTCACTTCCCGGTAACAATTTGTGTACAAGCGCTATAATGTAACTTTACGGCTACCTCATTGTCATACAGGCGCGGCACGTAACTTCATTATCTTCAAGAAAAATTGTTTTGTATGCAACAATGTTATTGTTGCATACAATTTTAACAAACAAGCACATTAAAAATTTTAAACTATTTTACACTAATTAATTTCACTTCGCGACATAGAATGATGATATCAATTATTCAATTATTCAAATCCACTGCTCCAATAGACTTATCTGAATTAATTCAACTTCATGAGTCCACTTATATCGAATATATCGATCGAAAGATTCAACAGGCTCAAGAAAGGATGGCAGACTGAAAATAGAACCGACAATACTTTGCTATCTTACATTAGACTTTCTGACCAACCCACCATCAGCAATGGCATTATTCTGTGTGCTGATCGTGTTAGGATTCCTCTCAAAATGCGTATCTATGTTTTTATCCAATTCGACAACGCCCATCCAGGAATCCGCCATATGAAGAATTTGGCTCGTCGTCACTTCTTCTGCCTAACATTGTTTGAGGACATCGAAAAGAAGGCCAGTTAGAATTCGGTGAACTTTTAAAAGGAAATACCTTCATTGTTATTGCTAATAGTTACAGCCGTTTTATAGTATAATGGTATTCATCCATTCTGCCTATTCTACTAGGATTCCACATAATTTCCTCAAAGTTTGCACAACTTTTGGGGTTGGGCCGCCTAGGCATGAAAGCTCAATTGGATGCACATCATGGAGCAGGTCACCATCACTTCACAACAGGGGAGGGTCTGTAATGAACCTTGGAACGGAAACCGCGTAAATAGCACCATTATTAACCTGAGCGAGAGCAGATCTTCTAGTTGGGAATCAGGATTTTACAACCGATTGGGAGGTCTATTTATATTTCAGGATCACGGTCTGATATCAGGAACCATCAGGACCATTCGAGTGGAAATGATTGTTCGTCAAGTTAGCAACTGTATCAAGATTCAGCACAAAAAGAGAGTGACTCTGACCAGAGGCCAGATTCTTCAAACAGACCATTTTGACAGTTGACAAAGGTTGTGACGTCTGTTTGTTAGTATTACCCATTCACATATTTTTGTCATCTAGTTACCTTTGAAACCTTAATTTTTTTTTATACCCATCTTCTTTTAGCACACGTTGAGAAGATACGATAAAAATGTGATAGTCAAATTTCCAACGCCTACTTGATGACAATAATAAGTGAATGGGTTATAGGTTCTTAATTTGGAACTATAGGTATTTATTTGTAAATCAGTATTAGATCGCTGCGAGAGAATTTTGTTCTGCATAGTCAAGAATTGGGCCACTTGGGACAGCACAACCACTGCCCGAGTATCGTACCCATTACCAGCTTATCCCGCATGTGCGAGAACATCAACTACCGACACTCCGGAAGAGTCTGACCTTACAATCAAAAGGAGACAACTTCGACAGGGAAGTTAATATTGGGTTCTGTTCAGGCTACCTGATATTTCTACCAGAGTCGACGATGGCGGTAGTTTAAGGAGCGAAGTAGAAATTGTTTCGTGTAACAACCCCAGCAGAATGCTGTGCGTTTATCCTGGAAAATAACGAACCCAGCCAATATGTATTTCGTCAATTGCTCACTGTACCACAAAATGGAATGGACCCAGAGAACTTTGTTAACCAGACTCCAACAAGACGACACAACTTATTGCCAAAATATAAACATTTGTTTTAACCTAAACGTTCAAATTAATGAACTACGACATTTTACATTTGCGGCCGCGCCAATGAACGACTCCAACAACGATCCAAAAAAGCATTTTATCAAGCATTCATCGATGTTTGGGACTTTGCTTTGATGATAATAGGGTGCCACAAGAGAACCAACCTTATCAGGGCGCGTCGTATAAAAAATGGATGAGAAGGAGAGTTTTGACCGACAAGTTAGAAGGAAAGAGATTGGCAGAAAAAATAATGCTAGGTTTTTCGACATCGGTCAATTCATCTAGTTATATAAAATCTTAGAGTGATCCATTGCTCTAGTTAGAAACCTAGCTGAGAACAATCATATATCATTTTATTAAACCTCATAACGGTATTATCAGCTAAACATCAATAAGTATTAGGAGCTACAGCTACTAAATGAAATGAATTGGTTCACTGAGTAACTCCAAAATCACTTGGAAGCAGATGGAGACAAGATTTTGCATAAAAAAAAAACAGTGTGTAAAATATTTTAATCTCGATGGGCTAGAGAATTCTCTTCTGTACAGAGATTTATTCTCAAGTCTCTTACCACAATTTTCTGCTTCTTAATCAATGTTTTTCTATAGGGGTACGACACGCAACATACAGAGACGCTAGAGGCGTCACTCACTCATACTTCTTCAGCTGGGAACACGCCCCGACCAGGAATTTGGAAGTCGATTGGCTGGACGCCAGGAACATTTGCAGGAGGCATTGTATGGACGCCGTTTCCCTGGAGACGCCTCAGGAAAACGAATTCGTGAAGCAGAGGATAATCCGCGGAAACGTCAGGTAGAATTTTACCGTTGTTTTTTTTTTGCTGGATTTTGGGCTAAAATCTTCTCGCGTTTAGGTACATCTGGACATCAGGGCGCAAGTGTAACTTCGCGGGTTGCGACAGGCCAGACCTTCAACCTCCAAACATTAATGGTTGGTTCTGGTCCGGGTCAGGAGCCAAAATCGGACCGACCACCCAGAGATCTTCTGGTGACTGGAGTCTTACTGGAGGATACGGTCAACCGCAGCCTGACAACAGAGAAGCTGCACAGGTAAAAACATTGTCAAAAAAACGCCTGTTTGCAGGCATCTATATATGATCACGTTCCACGTGTTCCACGTGCTTGCGACTCATAAAAAAAGTAGCTCCCTATAGATATACAGTGCTCATCACATATTCAGAAATAGAAAGTTTACAATTTTTTTTTACCAACATTTTCGAGATATTCATATGGTAGTCAAAAGTCTATATACTAGGATGCTTCTTTATAAAAGAGGGTGCCTAAAAACAAATTTTGTTGTAGTTTCCTGCAAATATAATTTTTGGACTATGTGGCAAATACTTTCTTGTTTACAGAAAAATTGCATAACGGCCTATTCTTCATCTCACAATAGAAAAATAATTTTGGTTGGCACCCCTTAACAACTTCTGACGACAAACTGAAAGTCTAATTCTCATCGGGCTTACAACCATCAAAACTAAAACTTTAATCAAAATCTACTCCAACTCCAAGATTGTATTCGAACGTTTCTATGGACTATGGAAGAACTATCAAGGCTGTTAATTGAAGTGCTAGGAGACTCCTAAATTATTGTACTTTAACCATTTAAGTGCCTATTTCAAAAACTCATTTCAAATGGTTTCAAATTTGGGTTTCAAAATGTGCTTATATAAAATGAATTAATTTCTTATATTTTATAATACCTACCAGTCTATTAGTATAGGTAATCTATAGTCTGAATGGAATTCAACAAACAAAACATTTGTTACGTACAACTATAATAAATTAATAAGTATTATCTTTCCATAATTTATTGATTCCTTGATATTGTTTACATATATTCAATTCGCCAAAATAGATATCCACCATAAAAAATTAAAAGTATAGTCAGTCAGTAGGCTTAGGTATATTTATGGAACTATTAGCATGATTTGGAATTGCATTCTAAGCTCAGAATGTGTACCTCTCAGTGGAGTTAACCCAAAATAGAGGTAGCATGACCGCCCTATGAGCAGCACTATCTCATAAAAAAAAAACATAATTTCTCTCTAAAGCAGTTGATACAGAGAGATATTTTTTCCTAAGAATTAATCCTTGAATTTGGATAATTCGGCTTAACAATTATGATAACAAAAAATAAATAGATGCAAATATATCGTGGCAAAAACCTTTAAAAGAATCCCGGTACAGTCACAAAAAGTTGCGGCTTGCCAATTGTTCGCCAACAAAATTATATCGTTCTTCTTGCCACCAGGGTAACGACGAGTCTTGCCTGGCCATCCTCAACAACTTCTACAATGACGGCACCAAATGGCACGACGTCGCTTGCCACCACCTGAAACCCTTCGTCTGCGAAGACAGCGAAGAGCTCCTCAACTTTGTGGCCTCGAGAAATCCAGGAATCCGTCTCTGAGCTGTAAGACGTCGGCGAATGTATCTATAGATTTTGGTACTACTAGATCCTTTCTGTCTGTATAGGTTACAGGATGAAATTTCACACTGAACTTCTACGTGTACCTTGTCACTTTTAGAAGTATTATAGTAGGAAGATGAAATTAAGACAAATTATTGTTAGGTATCTGTAGTTTTTTAAAGGCCCCTGTTTTCTCATCTCTTCATAAGTGCTTTTTCTATCTGCGTGTGAATATTGCTTTGTCTTTCCTTGTAGTATTTTTATAATTTTGACGTAGAATTGGTATTAATATACTTTATTTATGTTTCTTAGTAAAATGTCGTTTTAGTGGAATCCTGAAAAATTTTGATTGTAAACACTAAACCCTCTATAAGCAAACCGAGCAGAAGACATTGCAAACGTTTCATACCGATCACAAATAGCAAAAAAAATTTTTCGACCTTGACCAAGGGGGAGGAGTTCTCCCTTTTTTCTCAATTTCCAAATTTGATTGCCTGTAACTTTACAACGCGGCCACCGAATGGAGTGGGTCCAACGATGTCTTATTCTAGTTGATGTCCAGTTTCACCTTCTACGAAACAAAGCCCCGTAGGTTCAATATTTTGAATATAGATAGACCTCTTCAGAGGCCGATTTTGAGGCATTTTGAAAACGTGCTTTGGAGGCATTAAAAAAAGTCCACTTATGGGACTAACTTCAATCTTAATAAGTTTGTTACGTTCATAGGGGATCATCTCTCAAAGCGTCTACCCTTTTTTTTCTCAATTTCCAACTTTGACCGCCTGTAACTTAAAAACGAGTGGTTCTCTCCTGAGGTATTAGAGAGTTTTCGTTAACTCGTATGTTTGTCTCCTATTGCGGTTAACTTTTACGCTAACGCAGTAGCTAGTTGGCAGATGAAAACAGTTTTCATTGACCATCGCTTCATCTGTGCTTATGGTTACGAAAAAGATGAAAAAAAATGATAAAAACTTTGATCATGTGACGTAAGCAAGGTTAGTAGCGGTACTAGTAGTAAACAATGGAGGGGGGGGAAGCCTGACGACTAGGGTTTAGAGGCCCTTTTCACAGTCCCCCGGTCCACCTATCCCTTCTCCACCAGGGCCCTCATTCCTTCCACGAGTCGACCCGTCCCTCTAATGAAAGAGAGTATCCCGCACCATTTCAGAGCCAATGAAGAAAAGCGGCTCCAAATGTCCTATGGCGCAGTCGCGCCCCTCTATGGCACACTCCCAGAAAGTGGTTGCAACTCTTCCCTTGCGCCACAGTGGGTGCAGAGTGAACTGTCAGCCATTCCTAGGAGGTGCCTGTGCCTGTTTAGTCTGCAGTGTCCAGTAAGGAATCCTGTAAGGTCTCCCAGGCACTGCCGGCTTATCCCAAGAAGCCACGAGGCCTTGGATCTATCCGGGTTAGGGTAGATTTCCTTGGTCTGTCTACATATTCCTGACTGGGTCCAGTTTGTCCTTGTACTCTCCCATGCCCAGTCATTCAGAGTGTGAGAGACATACCTTTTACAGACATCCCAGAGTTATAATTTTGTGTTCCTGCTAGTAACTCTAGAGCAGTCCTGAACGAGCTTTGAACTCGTTCCGCTCCTGCAGATGGCTGGCAAAGCCGCCTGACTGTCGGAGTGGATGTAGATGTCCTGCTGTGTTTCCTGTCTGACTTCTGTTCGTGTGGCCATCTCGAGTATTGCAAACACTTTTGCCTGGAAAACTATCCTCGGTCTGATTACCGCAGTGTAGAGCCAGTGCAGGCTTTAGACCCAACTTCCTGCCCACTGCCCTGTGTAATTGCCATGTCAGTGCTATTACCTTACTGCATGCCTTTCCC
Source organism: Taphrorychus bicolor (assembly GCA_951812265.1). Taxonomy (NCBI): domain Eukaryota; kingdom Metazoa; phylum Arthropoda; class Insecta; order Coleoptera; family Curculionidae; genus Taphrorychus; species Taphrorychus bicolor. Next base: position 22,586,820 of record OX638297.1, on the reverse strand, counting down.
ACGCGACTTTTCCAGGTCAGCCCGCTGTCGATGGTCGCCCCCAGGTAATTAGCCTCAGGCTTTAGTAGCAGAGGTTCACCGTACAGCGTGGGTGAGCGGAATCCTGTAGTGTTCCTTCTTTTGGTGTAGAACACAACCTCTGTCTTGCCAGGGTTGACTGACAGCGAACTTTCCTGGTATCATGACCAGTCCGTCGTCCACATATGCTTGTGTACTGAACCCCTCGTCTTGTAGCCTCTCCAAAAGACCATCCATTAAGAGACATCCTAGTCGAGATGATAAGCAGCTGCGTTGTGGACAGCCCTCGACCTCGATATCCCTCCGGTGATCTCCCAGAGAAGCCGTAACCTTACAGTTGCAGAATGCCGATCTGACCCAGCTTACCAACTGTGTTGAGATTCCCCGGGCCCTAAGTGCCTCGCAGATGTTTCTTGTGGTTTTGTCGAATGCTCCCTCAATGTCGTAAATGAGTGTCAACAGCACTTCCTTATTCGAGTACGCCTTCTCTATTTTATGCACTACAGAGTGGAGAGCCGTGTCGGTCGACTTCCCCTTGCTGTAGGCATGTTGATCTTTGATTAAACAAGGTTAAATGCTCATGAGTACGTTACCGCTATAGCAACCACCTACCGTCCGTTAGCTGTCGTATGTTAACAATAGCGATAAACGCAAACTGTCATTGAGTTCGTCAAAGTTGTCAAATAACGTTAAGAGTAACACCGTTTTGTTTGTCCTGAAAACTCTCTATTATTATTAACGAACTAAGGAAAAAAAAGTTCTAGGTATTTGACAAACCTGATTATGGATTACTTTGCAAGCCGAAACATCATATAATGGATTCAAAATACAGTTTCGATGTAAAGGCAGGCATTCATCGAGGCTCAGTTATTTTGAGCTCATTACTTTGGAATCTCTATGTATGACAAAATACTTATTGACATATGTTCCAATAACTTTGAAGTTATCGGCTACACGGATAAAAGCCACAGGTACCTATGACCTAGTAGAGGCTACCCATATGTCTATTAGAAAAATAAATATTTGGCTCAATAAGAGGAAGATGGGGCTCGCAAAAAAAACGGACTGGGACATAATGATTTTAAAAATTGAGTAAATACTTTTATCGTTTAAAAACAATTCCAGGAAAACACGAAAACACTTTAAATCGATAGTTTGAATTAAAAATTCTAACGGCTATAAGTGACTCAAAAACAGTTTATTTGTCAGATAACTCTTAAACATAAATCACAATATTACTTCCCTAGGTATGTATAGTTTTCTGGAAAATACCAATGAAAGCTTTTCAATCTCACTTTTTGTTCATGTTAGAATTAATAAATTATCTATAGGTTACATTAAAGCATTGTTACTATTAATTCAACAGTTTTTAATATGAATAAAATAATTGCAATTATCTATAGTAAATTTGAACTACGCTGATGTGTGATAAAATCGAAAATATATTTCTACTCTCACACATATCTACAATAAACCCCGAGTTCTTTCTTCCGTCCACATCGAAAAAAGACAAACAGATTGATACAATTACCATGCTCCTTTTATAAAAGTCACATCGATTTGTAATAAAAATAAATAAAATTTTTTTCGTATAATAGCAATATTTCCGAATGTAACTTTAAAGTCTTCACAGTCTGCTTAGAGAGGATAATACGCCACGCCTTTGATTAGCGTCCCGCTGAAGTCGTAAAAATACATTTTCGAATACCCCCTTTTCTTGTCAACCAGTTCGTCGCTCATGTAGCTGCACACAATACTGGATCTCTTTTCTGGACAATAATTTTTATAGGAGATTCGAATATCGTATATTTTATCCGGTTTCAAAATAACCGCAAAACGGAGTGGTATAAACACTTGAGAATTATAAGGAAATATGTTGTTCATAATCGTGGGTTTAACAACATTTTTTACCGAGTTTTGCTCACAAAACTTTATCACTACACAACCCTCGTAATCCTCCAAGTCGTTAACACCCACTGAGCAGTTCATTTCGGTACAAAGCAGAAGACCTGAGACCACCATTTCAGTGCTAACAGCAACGCTGGAGATAAACTCCTCGGAAGGTTGCAAGTCAATTCTTCTGGCGATTTTAAACACTTTTCTAGACTTACAAATAGTAGGAACTAATTTGGCAAATTTTCCTATAGGTAGGTCAGCCTGCCACTGCACTTCGCCGCTGAGAAACATTAGACATTTGCTGGTAAGTTCGTCGACACATGAGCACATGACAAGAACATCATTACAATATTCACAAGACATCTCCAGCAACCACTTCTTGTTTATGTGCTTGAATATGTCTTCTTTCCTTAGCACTTCTATTACATTTTCTGCAGTGGTGCTAATCCCTTTAAACTCGCATTCAGTAATAGTCCAATCGAGTATTTTACACACAAGATCAACTTTTGTCATGACAAGATCTTCATTCAAGATTTTTCTAAGAGTTGAGGGCTTCATGTGATAGTCGCTGACAAAAATCCCGTTAATTGCATGCACAATATCGCGAAAGCACTGTTCTTTAATTCTCTTCAAGTTGTACAACTCCGAATATTCATAACTAAGCACCAAAGTGTTCATAGTAAGATTATCAGAAATATACACCAAACACACCTCAACCAGATCATCAAGAATATATTTCTTGCCGATATTAAACATTGACCAAGCATTGTTTATACCGGTAAAAATAATCATTTCCGTGTAAATAAATTCCAGCATTTGACTAAATTCTTCTACCTTAACGTCGTGAAGAACTATCTCGTTTGAGGCAAGATTTCCATAAAGCATTTTCTCAAAAACAGGGCTGCTGCAGGCTAAGATCAGTTTGTGGGCCTTTATTTCGGTGTCGTCGATTTTGAATGTGCAGTCAACAAATTTCCGATCGTGGTAGAAAGCAAGAAGGCGTTCTTGCTTGTAGTTGGGGCTGACATTAATGCAATTCATCTGAAATAAATTACATGTAGGAATACAGATTGCTTTCTTTCCTAACATAATATAGGAGAAAGGGATGGTTTTATAAACCAGAAATAAAAATGTTACAATTTTTTATTTATTTGCGATGACCCCATATACTTATGATAGCTAGCAATAATATCTTAGATTTTTTCTTTTTTGTTGATTATTATTTTAAATAATATAGTTTAGCTACTGCTGCTAAAAAAGCAAAACAGGAATATCAAGTGTATGCAAAATTCCTTAGAAAACAAAGAAAAAACTGCAAAAATTATTTATGAAGAAATAATGATAGGGTCATTGTCCAAACAAGTTCATGTGTGAATAGACAAAGTTGTTTAAACACAATAGTAAATTTTTGAACTGTCATCAGAGTGCTCTGCTATACATATTATTCACATATGTGTCATATATGACTAATGAATTGCCAATTTTAGCAATTTTTTATTACTTTTATAAACAATAGATTTCATTATTCTACATGAATAATGAATCATCTTTTCAATGGATGTCAGAATAAAAACATTTGCTTTAGGCAATTAGGAGACAAGGAATCAGATTTAATTATTAATTAACTAATTGCCGGAGATAAAACCTTCATCATCTTTGATCCAGAAACGAAACCGGTTTTTATACAGTGCTATGTTACATAATGTGCTCCAAGGCTTCCAAGATGTTTAGAGTTCCTTCTTCTCATCGATCTGGCCATCCCTCACATAAATTGTAAGATATTTTAATTGTTGAATATGGATTCCTAGCAATAGAAATTCACTTAGATGACTAACTTAAAACAGCTGGTAAAAAGCATTCTACAAGGCGTTTTATGATATCCAAAGTTGTAATATCTGTATTCAAAAGCATGGAATCAGGAAACTACATTGAAATATAATTTTATATTAATAAGTAGGAAATGTTTCACAGTTGACTGTGAAATGTCAAAACAAAAGATTGAAGTAACATAATTCTATATATTTTACCTAATTATGCTAACCTTTTCTGTCAAAAATTCAAAAACTACCTTTTTAATGAACACCTTTCTAATGAATAATCAGGCTGACAATACTGGGACAAACTTTATTCTAGCTCCGAGATTACCTATTAAAAAGGTGTTTGTGAAGGCACATAATATAAAGTTATTTTACAGTCTAAAAGATAACTTTTTTTTCTTATTCTGACTGTACATTACTCAGGATTTTTATTTTCATGAATATCCTATGCACTGCATATAATGTAATATCTTGGGTAAATATTTATTGACTAAATAGAGAAAAGTAATATAAATAAAAAATATCACTTACAAACTTGCTAAAGTGCTTAGTAGGCTAATAAGGGTAAAAAATAATAAAACCAGGAATGAAGTATAGGAAGAAATTGGTCCTTATTATGTATAATAATAAAGATCAAGCTCTACAAAAGAAAACCTATGTAACTCTCCAAATAACTAAACAAAACTAATAAGGTTATTACATCAACATGCTGCATGAAATATTAGTGAATAGTTGAACTTCAAAACCGATTTTGTAAATTGTTATTATCAGTTACATAATAAATCAGGAAAACTAGGAAAAACTGGGACAACTTACCTTTAATGTTATTTTAACTGCTGACTATTGCACAGAAAACTTCAAGCAGTTAAAACAAGAGACAAATGGTCTAGGTGCTGACTGAGAATAATTAAACAGGTATACAAGTTTGTTGATGCGTATCAAACATCCTTGAACTGTTTTTGATTACTAAAGCCAAGGTCAGTGAAGGAGTCTGACTGCTGTTGCTTCAAACCTTGCCTGAGCCGGGGTAGTTGATAAAAAATGTTGAGGTCTGTTGTTTCTCAATGTCTGAGTCACAGTTGTTTCTGAGTCCGAGACTGACTGAGAACTGCGAGTATACATGTAAAAGCTGGGTCAATTTATAATACTCACTGAACGCATTTCCAAATATACTTGGAAGGAAATCAATTATAAATTAATTAGTAAAGATAAGATAAGGTGTCAAAGCACCAGCACTCGTATAAAACGATCAAGTAATCATTATTAATCGTCAATGTCTAATAAAGTTCCTTGTTTATTTTCCCTTTCCTTTGTGAAGATGTAAATTTAAAAAGAATATTTGTTTATTATTTGAAAGTCCTTGTCATTGTCACGTGCATGCTGAAAATGACATATCGGTTGACACTGACACATGACACACTTCAACGTCAACTAAAATAAAACGAAAGAAAAGGTCTATCCTTGTTGCACTCACCGCGGCAGCTTTTTAACCCAGAAAGAGGCAGACAAGGATGACCAATCAATTTTTAAATAATTACGAAATACAAAAGAGACAGATGACAGGTGACGGACGGCCGGGGGGCCCCGGGAGATTTTCTTTCTGTTTACAAATAATTTGATAAGGTTAGATTAAGTTTTATTAATATATTAGTAAATAATATAAATTGTTGCTTAAGTTAACGTTCTAATAATGAATGATTCATAATCACTGCAAAGAAGCTTTCCTTAGTTCCTTTTTTAATGGCTATATGGCTAGAAGCAAATGTAAATAACAACAATGATCTTCCACAAAAATGTTGCAATTGAAGAATTTTGCTACAGTTTTGCGATATACACAATATTCGGCCTGATAAGTCGTTTGGTAGAAAATATTTTTCATTATAGCATTGTCTACTACTTCAGTATAGCATCAATAGTAACATTGATACGTCTACAAAAGCTTCGAGGACAACAGAAGCATGACACTTTTGAGGTGAGCTGTTACCTTGCTACTTTGTTTTTTGTGATAACTTGTTATTCGGCCGTTTGGAAGTGTTAGGCAAAAATAATGAAGTTTAACCTGCTTGATATAAGGTACCGAAATGAAACACTGACACCTGTTACTCTTAGTAATAAAACAAGTTGGTCTTACCCCAGTATCGACCTAACTTCTGATCTGGTTCACTTCCTCTTTAGGTGGGCCTGCAGTATCAGGACACTTGCACAAGCTTAATAGTTTGGTTTTTCTTACTAAATCTTTTATCACTCCAATAATTTTTTTTCAAAAGGGGCTGTAAACTAATTAATCACTTGGCCATATCAGATTCTAATACACTTTATCCCCTTCTATTAATTTGTAAGCTTCCAGGATTTTTAGTCAATGAGACACCAGATTTAAGCAAAAGCAAATACTATATATTGATTAATAAAGTAAAGGCATTAAGGGTTCATAAAATTATAAGAAAACATAAAATTATTGCAAAATAGTCAAAACTAAAGATTGTTCATAAAAAAAGTCTCATAGCAAGCCGTGGAATTAAAACATTTGTCTGAGATAAGTTCTTCAAACAAACAAAAATTGGAACATTTTATGACATTTTTGACTTTCAATTGTTTTTATGAAGTCATCTCAGACCTACTGTTCTAATTCCATGGCCACCTTGGGTTTTTTTTTTAAATGAACCCATAATAGAAAAACCTACAAATTATTGGTCTGCCCCTAGGAGTACATATTCTTTAATAAAACAAAAACAAAACTTACCTTTTTACCAATGTTTCTGTGTGCTTTTCTACACTTTACATATACAAAATATTCTGTCAAATTGAAAAACAGAATAAATTTCCACTAAAAATTTCTTTTGTGCCAAATTATGAAATAATAAATCCAAATAACTTCAAAAAGTGAGATTTTTGAAAAATAAAAATTAAATAACATGGAACTAGAGTAGATAGCAGCTGTAGGAAAAAAAGCTATTTTACAGTTGCAACTACGCCAGTGTTTTGATCTTTGATTTTTGGCATACCTATTTGAAATTGTGAAGTAGCTTTTGACTTGTCCTACACCCACTATCTACATAGCTGTTATCGAAAAAGGACACAAAGCATTACAAAAATTAATACATATTATAAAAATGAACTGAACTGCCATAACTAAGCAACACTACTAAGCAAATTAGAAAACTGAGGAAGTTCTGTTCCAATGTTAAAACTCAGTCACTCAATCATTACTCAAAAACAACATTCTGAGAATCAGTTACTCTCTTTTTTACTGCTTATGTCACTTACATACCAACTAACTGAATTACTTTCGTTTGCACTGACTGACTTATTTTTGAAAAATTTTTTTATACATTTTAAATTTTTTGTGTGCAGAAGTTTTCAAAAGGCCTGTATAGGTGTAAAATTTTGTTTCTACGAATTACATTCAAAAAAATTCCAGGTACATATTTTTACTGTTTTTTTTTATTACTCATACCTAACTATTCTGTGATTATTCTTTCTATATGGTGTTGCACTACTACATAAAACTTAGGGATGGTTTTTACCTACACTTAAAGTGAAACCAGGAATTAGTTAAAAACTCGTTTGAGTGAGTAAAAACATAGTTTCTCTATCCTAACTACTTTTTCAAATGTCCTTTTACTTAAACATTTTTACTAAATCGAATGTGCGCGCGATTAATGTAGACTGTGAGCCATTGAAATTTGTAGAATCTCTTCATCTATTAAGTAATATTATTCTATAACAAGGGATAGAATCAGTTCATTTTGCAATAAAATTGAGTCTTGGAATGGGCATGTTAGAGAAAATAGCGAGAGAGAGAAAACATAAACTTATTTGTTCATCTTTCATATTTTAAACTAACTGAAAGAAGGTATTTACTGTATGTTTATGTTTAATTATATATAACTATTCTGAGAAATAGTTTTTATTAGGTATAGGTTGATCTGTTCCCTTATAGATCTGTCCTAAATAAAATATGATATAGGACGATTATTAATCGTTGCATAGAACACTATAATCAGACATAAACGAATATTCACAATATATCAACAAGGATTTCCAGCACAAACATTCTCTATACAGGGTCTATACAGGGTGTCCAAGAATATGTGGGCACCCTCTTGGCTCCATACAAAACATATAAAAATAGCATGACAAATTAGAGCATCATCGTGATGATACTATAATTTGGTGGTGGAATAAAAAATTGGTGTGTATAATAAAAGATTGATGGTGATCATCAATCGACCAATCGCGTCCACTGCTGGACATAGGTCTCCCGTAGGTTTCTCCATCCTTGCCGATCTTTTGTTGCCTCTATGCCGTTGGTCTTTATCCTTTTGATGTCGTCTGTCCATCTGGTTGATGGACGGCCTCAACCTCTCTATGCGTCCCTTTGTTGCACTTAAATGTACTTAAATATTTTTCTTATAAAGCGGTAGATCCCCCATGGGCCCATTTTGCACACACCAAACACTTCACCCACCCATCACGATTTGATAACTTTATTTTTTTTGCAGTTTTGGCATTTTTTGTTTGCTTTTGCACGTTAACATTCTTTTTACTGCTTTAGCATTCTTTGGTTTTTGCTTTTGTAAAGTTTCTTCTAATTCATTTTTGTAAGGGAATTTAGTTAGAATCACTGTTTTGCCTCGCCTTCGACGATTTGGTTGTGAGGATCGTATTGCTTGTGGCACTGGTGACACGTCTTTAGGCGACTTTGAGAATGAGGTATGGGTATCAGCTATCCAACATTTTGGAAGTTTTTATAATCAGTATTGATCGTAGTAAAGTTACTTAAACCCGAAGGTCCAGGTTGAGGTGTCCTTGGTCTTGAATCTTCAACTTCATCCTGTTTTAAAGAATTATCTAGTTGCTCCGATTCCTTGCCATATTGCCTTCAATGACATTTGAATCGTTAGCTATGGCTTCATTTATCTGGGGCTTTGCAGGCCGTAAGTGCAGTGAGGTGAAAAGCATAACATAATGATACCATTGGCTCTTGCATAATTATATCGATCTGCATCCATCCAGAATTGTGGCACGCGGCTGCTGCTATAGTTCTTAAAGGAGCGCCATCCAGCAACTCTGCCTTCATTCGGTCACGTGGGAAGACAAGAAGTGGTCGAATGTAATGCCCAGAAGCAGAAAAACACAGCTCTGCTGTTACTGTCTGTCCCCTTTTTGCTGATGTCAAAGTACCAATCTGTCTTCGGCCTCTAGTTGTAAAATGTTGTACAGGGTATCCCATTTTTGGCACTTTTGCGGGGTACCTTCCGTATTTTTAAAGATAGAAGGTTTCGGTTTTCGCGACAGTGTGCTACTTTTTTGTGAAACTAATGATGGCGCCAGCAGAATTTGTATAGCCCTTTTGGTTTTTGAGATACAGGGTGGAATTGAAAAGTATCGCTTTTGAGGCACCCCCCGTATCACATTTATCTTTAAACTTATCGAAGAAGTTAAAACGCATTCTTAAACAATTTTTTTCGTAGAATCCAGTGGCGTAGTCAGTTCTTTCTTAGCAACTTCAGTTTTTGAGTTACGAAGCAAATATATGTTTTTTTTTAAATGGAACACCCTGTATATTATTTTTTAATTTATTAGTCATAATGTGGGCTTTCCGAAAATATAAAATTGTATGCAATTATTTTCAAAATGAAGCTCAGAATTTGAGATTTTCTTAAATTTTCATTTTTGTCCAATTCGTAGGTACTAGGCTATAGCTAAAATTTATTAAAAACAAAATCCATGTAAGTAATAATTATTCTAATTTGTAACACCTTCAAATTTAATTCAAAAGATCTTTTTAATCTCAGTTATTAGTTATTTATTACAGCATTTTAACGGAATTAAGTGAACAGTTTTTAAAGGTGGTTTTAAAAATGATGGACATTTTCCTATATGCAAAATCGGCACATTTTCGGCACAAATGCTGTATGCAAAATCTTCACATTTTCGGCACAATCAACAACAAAAGTTAAATTGATTGCCGCAAGAAGTTTCGCTCGAGACTGATATTGTGTTTTATAGATTTCATTTTGCATGACACCCCATAAAAGAAAATCCAAATTTGAAAGATCGGGGGATCGAGGGGACCATCTTACAGGTCCGTAGGTACCAATCCACCTTTGAGGAAAGTTATCGTCTAAAAATTCCCTTAAAAGGGCAGAGTTGGAGCACCGTCTTGTTGAAAAAAAAAGGCATTATAAAGGGCCAAGGGAACATTTTCCATCAGTTCTGGAATAACTTCGCCCACATTATGACTAATAAAATAATATACATGGTGTTCCATTTAAAAAAAAAACTTATATTTGCTTTGTAACTCAAAAACTGAAGTTGCTAGGAAAGAACTGACTACGCCACTGGATTCTACGGAAAAAATTCTTTAAGAATGCGTTTTAACTTCTTCGATAAGTTTAAAGATAACTGTGATACGGGGGGTGCCTCAAAAGCGATACTTCAATTCCACCCTGTATCTCAAAATCCAAATGGGCTATAAAAATTCTGCTGGAGCCATCTTTAGTTTCACAAAAAGGTAGCACACTGTCGCGAAAATCGCAACCCTCTATCTTTAAAAATAAGGGAGATACCCCGCAAAAGTGCCGAAAATTGGATACCCTGTACATCATACGTCCGGTAACGTGTTACAGTAGTCGTATCGAAATTCCAGGCTCGGCTAGCGGCTCGTCCGGAAACATCTTATTCCGACTGTAATAGTTATTTACGTTATAAATGCGGTAAAATTAGTTTTACAGTAGGAGTAAGATGTTTCCGGACGAGGCGCTAGCCGAGTCTGGAATTTCGAAACGACTTCTGTAACACGTTACCGGACGTATGATGTACAACATTTTACTTTATACTTATTAAAAACAGGAAAAAAATAATTTTATGCGCGGCGAATATATTTTTGACAAATCCGTCAATTTGACGAATAGTTTCATTACGGTATCCTGTACCGGTACCGGTTTCCAGGTTACCATGGATACAATGGATTTATTGAAGATGTGCCGGTACTCAATGAACTCTGAACTGCTTCTATCGCTTTTTTGCATCCCACAGCTGTCTTGTAGTCTTGTGGTTTTCCTCTTGTATGTTCTCATTTCGAGAAGTATTATGGCTTTCATCAGCTACCTAATGACCGTAATATTTTGGTACTACATCAGTTAAAAAGTTGATACCAGTGAGGCAATATCAGATATGACGGGGTTACACGGGACATGTCCGATATTAACCCATCCGATTATGCTCCACGGCACTTTTAAGAATAATATTCGTTAGAACTCGGTTGATTTTGCAATTTTGGAATTAAATGCATATTTTGGAATTAAAAGTAAGCGATAATAACCCACTTTCTACGTTATAAACGGCACTTTAAACTACAGATTGTAGTACCGTTTGTAGGAGCTCTCAAATAAGATTAAAATAAGATTACTACTTACGTGAAAAATCGATAAAATCGTACCCCCGAGAAACGAATCCAATAACACTGTCTACATTCATAAGGCGTAATGGCGGTTGTATTGTGAATGTAATTCTACTCTTGGCTACGAGATGGTACCATCTAGGCAAAATATATAAAGGCGCCCGGTTGTGCCTCGGTAGTCGGTATCCGGTTATACCCCCCATTCCCCTATTGAGTTTTGTTATTGTTGATTTTGAGTCCAACAGAGTTCGATACCTCCCTGAGCCTCTGTAGCATTTGTTTTGCTTCGTCCATACTACCTGCGATAATTAAGATATCGTAGGCGAATCTCAGGTGGTTTAGCTTTTCGCCATTTATGTTCATGCCCATGTCACCAAAGTTGGCCTGTTTGAACATATATTCCAGGAGGGTTGTGAATAACTTTGGCGATATGACATCTCCCTGCCGTAAACCTCGCGCAATATCAAAGTCCTGGGAATCTTCTTGCAGCCTAATACAAGGTTTTGCTCTTCGGTACACGTGTTTGATGGCCTTGGTGTATCTATGATCGATATGACAATCACAAGAGCCTGCACTGTGTCAAACGCTTTTTCGTAGTCGACTAAAATTATGCAGAAGGTCTTATTATACTCAAAGCATTTTTCGATGAGAGACTTGAGTGCTTGCAGATGGTCATTTGTGCCAATTATAGCATATGTGCCTGCAAATAGGAAACCCTGAAGCTGGTTTTTTTGAAGAAACTTGTAGATCATTTAATCAAAATTCATATTTTTTTGATACAATATATTATAGTTAGGATCCCATAAAATGTTGCTTTTGAAATAAGTTTGTCTCATTTGGTGTGCCAGGGATGGACTATATCCAACAGAACTATTCCATTTCTTTATACCTGGTATGATAATTCATAGAAATGCTTTCCTTTCCTTATCTTTTTGTTATAACTATATCTTTTGCTATATTGCATATTACTTATTTACAGGCTCATTTATTTACGGTTTAGCGAGGGGTATACCAATCTTGTCAAGCACTACTTACCCTAAAAAAAATTCATTTCAGATTCGATGGCGAGCAGCCTTACTTGGAGCCCTCTTTACTGTGGGACTCTATCTGTTTTTGATGGGTCGTCCACATTGGCAAACTTTTGGAATCTACATGTCGGTTATGGCCTTTTTCCACTTTTCCGAATTTATTGCAATCGCCACTATACAGCCACGTGAAGTTTCTACAGACTCTTTTGTGCTAAACCACAGCCCGCAATACATTGTGGCCGCAGTTACTTCATGGATCGAGTTTTTCATTGAAGCTTATTTCTTCCCTGGTAAGTTGTGATTTTATTTTTTCTTGGAGGGGGCGGGGAGTGATAATTAGCAAGAAGAATAGCCATTTGAAACGCGGTTTTTTTTTAAGTTTTACATTGAAAACGTACATAAAAACAAAATGACAATCAAATAATGTTATACGTGTAGATATACTACACGTATAACATTATTTGCTTTTATCTCATAATCATTATTTAAAAGCTGCATGTGTGCATGATGAAATCTTATTGACAATAAAGGGCGTGGTGGTCACCAATTTGTATGAGCGAACTTCGTGAATAATGACCTGTATTATATGTTTGTGAGATAATATACTATTGTTCACTTGGACGAACAATTTTAGTTGAGTTAGGTACGGATTTTAGGTTTGAAGCAGCATTTCATTGTATCATATGTCGGCCTGTTCATGTGCGTTGCTGGAGAGTACCTCAGAAAACTTGCCATGTTTACAGCTGGGCGGAATTTTAGCCATTTAGTAAGAGATTATACTAATAATATTTAACTAAATAAGTATTATTAAATAAATAATTAATAATAAAATATTAAATAAATAATTCAAATCTACAAAATTCACGTGACAAAAATTTTGAGCTATTTGTTCTCATTATACAGGTTCAAGCAGAAAAAGCAGATGACCACACGCTAGTTACGACGGGAGTTTACTCATATTTTCGACATCCGAGTTACGTGGGTTGGTTCTACTGGGCAATCGGAACACAGGTAAGTGCCATTATTATTCATATATACTTTTTTATATACGTTTCTCTGCTTCATCCCTGGCTTTATCACTTTATTTTCTTGAGCACTCTAAAATGCTTTTTTTTTATCATAAAAACTCCTTAAAGAGATTTTTAGCCCTTGTTAGTTTGACCATATTTATACCCTTTGTTTTCAAAACCAATTTTTTACTTTTTGTGTCAGATCATCTTAGTGAATCCAATTTGCATTGTGGCCTACGCTGTGGTGTCCTGGATGTTTTTCGAGAGCCGAATTTTCTTTGAGGAAATAACGCTGCTAAACTTTTTCGGGCAGCAGTATGTTGATTACCAAAAGGCGGTGAGAACCGGAATACCCTTCGTCAAGGGATACGAAACTTAATAAATTGGGACAAGTTACGTAGCAGTTTGCCAGAGTGATTAAAATAACTTTTACTTTGTATTTATAATAATTATTACTGTTAATAGATAGTTATTACTTACAAGGTAGTGTTTATTTTTATTGTTACCGAGCGGGCGCACCTATTTTTTGGAAAAATCATTTAATTCACCCATCCAAATCTTCCTCCAGTCTTTTGCCTTCAAAAGAAATCGATGCTTCTACTGAAAAATGCAATAAAGACAGTGAATGTGAGAATCTTTATTTAATGTCTTAATAACAGTGTCTAGGACTTACAAACATTATTTTATTCAGCTTAACTTCCTAATTAACTAAAATGAGTAGTTTTATTTCTTTGCTTTTTTAATTGTCTAATAATTCTGAACTAAATAAGAAGCTTTGCACTTCTTACTGGTGCTCTCAGAAACATCAGTACGTATCTTACGAATAACCATTTCGGCTTGCCCACGCTTCTAGCGACAAAGCTTTCAGTTGCTCCGTCATGGATGGCCCAGTCTGCAAGACCATCTGATGGAAATGACCGGCGGGATTTTGCAGCAGAGTGTGCGGATGATCAAACTCCAATACCTGCCCAGAACCCATCACCAACACTTTATCAGAATCCATAATCGTGTTCAAACGATGCGCTATTGTCAGTACGGTGCAAGTCTTGAACTTTCTCCTTATCGTTGCCTGTATCAAACCGTCGGTTCTAGAAATGTATATATTATTATTAATTGTGGTAAAGAATTCCATCTGTTGTCACCTCGCGTCTACATTTGCAGTAGCTTCGTCCAGAACTAGAATTTTATTGTTTCGCAGCAGGGCTCGTGCCAAGCAGAGCAACTGTCTCTGGCCGACGCTGAAATTGCTGCCACCTTCTGAGACTTGCATGTCCAGGGTTGTTGCCAAATCTTTCAATTCAACCTAACAGCATTTACCTTAATTACCTTCCAAACCATGTACTTTTTTTCCAATAAACATACCTCTTCCAAAGCCCTCCATATCTCTTTGTCGTCGAACTCTTTGAAAGGGTCCATATTATACCGCAGACTAGCGCTAAAAAGCACCGGTTCTTGTGGAATTATGGATATTTTTTTACGCAAATCGGTTAGCCCTAAGCTTCTGGTGTCCACCCCGTCTATCAAGACTTGACCTTCTATTGGAGCCAAGTTGAAAAGAGCCCAAATCAGTGAGGACTTGCCTGCACCTGTGCGCCCTACTATACCAATCTATGACAACAACAAATAATTATGTTTTCAAAATGTAAAGTTACACAGGTAATTAAGTCGAGAGTTCTGACGTATGTCTGCATTCCAACAAGAAAAGTACTAAAGACCGGGCAAGTTTATTGGCACACAAGTTTCTGCTAGTATTAGACTGATGGGCACTGATTCAGAGCACAATGATACAATTCACAATATCTATAAGATGCGGCAATAGATGGGTACCAAAAAAAAATAGTGTAATTTGTTGTAAGTCAATAATCGTCAAAACACCAGCAGTTTCTAATTCAATTGGTAAGTTTTCCCAATAACCATTTACCTACTAGTGCATAAGTTACCTTTTCCCCAGCTCCAATTTTAATATTAAGGTTTTTGAGGACAGGAGGTTCACCTCTTACATAGATAAGAGACATGTTCTTGAACTCGATGGCGCCTTGCTTCGGAAACTCTCCCTTTGGTCGATTTTCTAATTACAGATGAACGTAAAACGCTGGCAAAATTGAGGTATTCTAGGTGTATACCTTCTGGTGTAATAAAAGGACCCTCTTTCTCAAGTTTTGTGTAGTGCATCACTCGCTCAACGCTTGTTAACTGGTTGATGACTTCCGCCGTTTGACGCATACCATGCTGCACCATTCCCGTCAGCATGAGCGATTGTGAGATGGCCAGGCCCATTAAGCTTCCATTTGCAGTACCACCAACTAAGAAGATTAGAACACTTTTATCCAATATGTTTTATGTAACTTGAGTTAAAAATAGCAGTTTTCAGGTATCAACACTAGGTATCAATACTATTGAATGCCAATATCAACGAACTTTGCAGATTATGTATAGAGAACAAACAATAACCGCAAATTTAATAATATTTTTCTAGTTCTCGGTTTACTTTTTTTGGAAGAAAGTTTATTCCCTTTTATTGTATTGATTTTCCATTATCTGCTAACTTGTTGGTGATTAGATTTTAGGTATATTCGTGTATTGTTAACATGGGGCTAATTTCAAAAGTGACCGGTGTATATCAACACCGCGAGATCAACCAAATGACGTTCTGGAATGGTCAAGAAAGTTTGTACAATTAATTTTTCCTAGTGACGGGCATAATCGAAAATCTCTATAATTAAGTGAATCGAAATAATCGAATAATAATTCGATTGATCGATTATGAATATTTTTTGTTTAAAATCATTTATTAAAAATCCCTCATAATTGATTATTCTAATGATCATTCGTTTATCCAAATCGATTATTTTTAGTTGGAGACTTAGTCAATATAATTTCTTAATCGGATGGACCAAAATTCAAAATACTGTATACGATTATTAATCACTGTTGATCGAATTATGATTTGATCTCTTAATCGAGGAGTGATTTAAAAAATCGTACCTAATCATAATCGATTAATAAATGAACCAATTTGGTTTACTAATATTCAATATGAATATCAATATTATTATTAATTACATAATCAATTAAAAAATTTAGATACGTGTTTTAATTTTTTAAATATTTCGAGAGAATGTTGCCGCAAGACAAGACAATACAATATAGAACTTTAGTATTTTCTCTGAAATCAAGATAAAGCTCGTCAAGGACAGTGTCAAGTGTCAAGAGAACGTGATTTGTATGTATTACATATAAATTTGAAGGGTTTGTAGAAATTCTAATTAAGATTATAGCCAAAATCTGTTAAAATTTACTCAAAGCGTCTAAAAATGCACACTAAAAGTTTCTAGAAAAGTTAAAGAGATTAGGACTAAAATCGATTAAAAACGACGCACGTTATCTAAAAATGTAAATTTCGATGTTTTCTTTTAAGAAAATCATGAGTTTTTTGAAAAATTACTCCAAGCGTGTAAAAATACAAATTTGAAGAGTTTAGAAAAAATTTTATTTTAGATTATGCTCAAAATTAATTAACTTAAAAATACAAATTAAAGTTTCTGGTCAACCTCAAGTTAGGATTAGGGCCAAAAGTGGTTAGAAGTTTACAAAAAGCATATAGAAAGGCAAATGTGTGGTCTTTGGAGAAATTTAGATTAGGAATTAGGACTAAAGTCGATTAAAAATGGCCAATTTTATCTAAAATTGACAAGTTTTATGTTTTTTGAGAATGTCAAGCTAAAATCTGCGAAAAAATACCTAAAGTGGGTAAAGTTCCAAACTTGAAGGGTTGGAAATATTTATATTAACATTATGGTGAAAATCGCTTAAAAGTTACTCAGTGCCTAAAAATGTAAATTAAGAGTTTTTGGACAGATTCAGGTTAGGAATAGGGTCGAATAGTATATAGAAAGGCAAATGTGTGGTCTTTGGAGAAATTTAGATTAGGAATTAGGACTAAAGTCGATTAAAAATGGCCAATTTTATCTAAAATTGACAATTTTTATGTTTTTTGAGAAAATCAAGCTAAAATCTGCGAAAAATTACCTAAAGTGGGTAAAGTTCCAAACTTGAAGGGTTTGAAATATTTATATTAACATTATGGCAAAAATCGCTTAAAGGTTACTCAGTGCCTAAAAATGCAAATTAAGAGTTTTTGGACAGATTCAGGTTAGGAATAGGGTCAAATAGTGAAAACATGATCCAAAAGCATCTAAACATGCAACTATGGAGAAATTCCGGTTAGAATGACGACTAATTTCGATTAAAAATAAACCACTAAAAATGTAAATTTTGATGTTTTATGAGAATGTAAGGCTGGGATTAAGGCCAAAATCATTGAAAATTACTCAAAGCTTCAAAAAATGCAGATTTCTGGGCAAATTCAGGTTAGGTTCAGGGTCAAACGTAATTAAAAAAATGACACAGTTCGTTTAAAATTGCAAATTTGGAATCTTTGGAGCAAATAAGGTTAGAGTTAGGACTAAGATCGATTAAAAATAAATCATTTCATCTAAAAATGTAAATTTTTGTTTTATGAGAAAATCAGGCTAAATCCTAGTCTGATTTTCTCATAATCTCAATTTTTATTTTCTTCAAACTTAGAAAGTTTGAAGAAATTCAAGTTATGGTTATAGCCAAAATCAGTTAAAAATTTCTCGAAGCATTAAAAATTGCAGACTGAAAGTGTCTGGGCAAATTTAGGTTAGGATTAGAATCAAAAGTGAGAAAAAAAATACACAGAACATCTAAAAATGCAAAATTGCTTTGTAGAAATTCATCTAATAATAAAAAATTTTATGTTTTTTTGAAAAACGTCAGGCTATGTTTTTTTTTGGGGAAATCAAGCTAAGATTATAGCCAAAATCGAACAAAAATGGTTCAAAATATGACCAAAGTATGAAAATATAAAATTAAGATTATGCATCTCAGAGCGTCTAAAAATGTAAGTTAATAATTTCTGGAAGAATTCAGGTTAGGACGAGGGCAAAATCGGTTTAAAACAACGTTTAAAAAATATGCCAATTTGGTATTTGTGGATACAAGCAGGTTGGCATTTGGGTCAAAATCAGTATTAGATAAACAATAAATTTTTGGCTATAATATAAATTTCGATTATACCGGATGTTCTTTTTAAGTGCCTATACTGTTGCTCACTCCAAAACGGCTAAGGTTTAATAGATTTTTTTCACTTTATTATTGTTGGGGATAATCGATATATTTCTTTCTAGATGAATTGAAATTTGATATAATGCTGAAATTTACATAATCATAAATTATGAATAATATTATGATGATATAGAATAGAAAATAATAAGAAAAAGTAATAACGGAATGAAATATAACATAAATGAAAATATTAATTATGTTATCATTAAAAATAAAAATAACGTATAAATACTTAATAATATTAACATCCATGATTGTGATTCGCGTTCTTGAGTTGTATGAACTGGTGGATAACCCTGAGTAAGACTAAATTTTGGCAAACGTTGGCCATTTTCCAATAAAAAGAGGTGTATTATTTGTCCTAATCCTACTACCTTCACCAGTACAATATTAATGTCTTTCTTTTCTTTGATTATATCATAAATAACATAAGCCGTGATTATCGACTGTAGTAATCGAATGTCCCATTATTATGTTATAATCGAAATATTTCGATTATATCATTCATAATCACCCAACACTAATTTGTTCTACATTATTTACTGGCGATTGGAGTCTTTTTTGGACTATCGGTTTCTGTAGAGCTTTTATTTATTTTTTGTAAAAAAGCGCTTCCGATTGGGAGTATCTTTTAAATTTTTAAATTCCAAAAGATCGAATTTTCGAGATCAGATCCATAAAGTAAAACCGTGGCCTTGGTTTGTGAATCCGAATTAAGAAATAACCTTTCCAAATATTCTCTTAAGATATGAAAATATTAATATTATGTAGACAATATCTTGATAATCAGTGATGTGAGAGAAAGAATTTTTCAAAAAAAAAAAATATTGAAATTAGATATTTTCAAGAATAATTTCCATCTTTCAAATGAGAATTGTCTGCACCTTCAAAACTGCACACCTATCAAAAATCAATTTCATTGAGGTTCTGTATGTTTTCCCTTCGGCAGTAAAAATGCTATTCAAACCGAGATGTGCTGAAAGGGTTTTCGTAACATATTTTTGTAAAGATATGGTCTTGTGGGGAATCTTCATATTGTTTTTTATTCTGGAAAGTTTTAGTTACTTAATGAAAAATTTTAGAATTCTAATAACACACTCAGAGAACTCTTTTTTATGTTATCGTGTTCATCAACGTGCATTCTCTTTAATAATCATTTAACATTGACAGTAGTGGTGCTACTGTGACATACTTACATTCATTATTTAAAACGAAGGCATATGTAACGGCTGTTAGAAATATAACACTGATAATGTCCATCCATAGGCCAAAGGATACCATGCATATGATGGTGAAGAACCAGGCGGAAGTGTGGACATCCTGGCGACGTTGGACAAATAACAAAAACTTCATTCATCATTGTAAAATGTTACCTGGTGCTCATCAAATTCCTTGATCAGACTTGGTTCCGCCTGCGACGCCCTTATGGTAGTTAGTCCAGTAATCGACGAGGTTATATGAGAAAATACGGGAGATTTAGCTAATAAAAATAAGAAGGATTTGATTAATAATTTACTACCAAATACATTTTTGCTAGATAAATCAATTTTCAAAGGAGATACACCAGAAGAAGAATGTACAGGGTGAATCATAAGTAGTAAGCAATAATGAAACCTATTCTACAAACAAATTTAGAGAGGGCGTTGGATATAAAAAATTTCCTACAAAAAAATGGGTGTTTTGTTAAAAACATGCAATGCGTTGATTTTGAATTTTAAAAATGAAAATTTTAAAAATACTGCACAAATTTTAATGAAATATAAAAATAATGACCACCTCAAAAATTGTTCGTAGAATGTAGGGTTTTATTTTTGACACTTCTTATGAATCATTTTAATGTGGAGGAGGCAGAGACTAAAAATACATAAACTTGTTTTTACAATATAAGCAAATAATTTGCCATTTTAAAGCTGTTGGGCACAACAAGAAGTTTTTCCTTGTTGTGTCATTTACTAAGTAAATTTTGTCTCGACTTTAGAATTATAATTATAGAACTTAGAAGACGGTTCTGGCTAGAGCCAATTTGACTGTTTCTGAACCAATAAAAATAATAATATCAATAGTTGTCACTGAGCTACATTCAGCTGCCTCACCTATTCCCTCTAAATGTTTAATATCTTTGGCGCTAGCAATGTACCAGCCTCTCAGCTTCGTGAACACATAGCCCAGTAGCACTATGGTGATGATCATGTAATAGTTGGAGAGGGCTACGTTTACCAATATCCCTGCCATTACTAATAAAATCTGAAATACACCATGAAAACTATGTTTGTTGGATTTAACGAAAAAAGAGGAAAGTGCTTACAGTAATGGCGTCTATCAACACCCGAGGTAGCACCTCATCGATGGCCCCCATGTCTTTGCTGAACCTATTCAGAACCCTCCCACTGGGATTTGTGTCGAAGAACCTCATGGGTGCCCCCAGTAGACAATGGAACATATTTTTGTGAAGGTTTTTCGACGATTTCATGGCCATTTTATAAAAAAAGATCGCCCGGGTTATCGTGAACAATATCGCCGCCAGTATTAGAGCTGTGTAAATATAGATGGACACTTGAGTCTTAAATAGGATATAGGTTTCACCATTGGACACTACTTCGTCGAAAATGTCATCTGCAGTTATTCGTGAAGCTATTGTTACATTACCGTTATTCGCTACGTAGCGAATATCTTCTTGGCTGGTCCTAAAAAGGTGTCATGAAATCATCAACTAATCGCTTCCAAAAAGTATCTTGTGTAAAACAAATATTTTTTTATTATGATTGCCATAAAACAACATAGTCAAGGGAGATTAAATCTTGTGAATCTGTCGTTTGGAACATACAGGGTGTTCCTTTTATGTTTTTTTTCACCATTGCTATCTACAAAGCGGCAAAAGTTACAAGGTCGCTTAAATTTGGAAAATTTTGCCTTTCGTTGGGCTCCTTTAAGATTCTTCTTCGAGGTTGCCACATTTCAGTAGTTTCTGAGTTATTTGGATAAATGTGACTATTCTTCAAAATTGTAATCTTTATTTCGTGAACTATTCGTGAAAATTTTTAATTAGAAAATGTAATATAATTTTTAATCTCTACGAAATGGCATATCGCATATCATTATGTGTCTTGTAATAACTGAATTATCGTTACCAACTCAATTTTCTTTAAATCCGAGCCTGGAATTTTTATTTCATATTGCGAAAGCTTTCGTCAGTCCTGAATGATCAATGTATTATTTGAATTCCTGGTCTACCTTACCTAGAAAATCCATCATCAAGGTTTTTCACGAGGTGTTTATAAGAAAAACTCATCTAGAAGGCTATAATTTTTTTACAGAAAAGGATGACATAATTAAAGTTAGCTATTTTTAGTCACGCTATCTAGATCTGCATCAAACTGAGAGCTCACCGATTTTGATTGTAGGTTTTTTCTCACTTTTTCACATGTCTGTCAAATAATTTTTTATTATTAAATATAAAAATAAAAAGGGACGAGAGATCGGTACGCAATTGAATGGGCTTATTCTTGGGAATATAATTGAAATTAAAATCGGTTTTGGGGGAGGGGCTGAGCAGAGGCGTGCTAAAGTTCAAATTTCGCCAAAATAAAAATTCGTCGTATGTAATTCGAATTTTTGAGCCACGATCGTCTCAAAAAGCTGAAACGTTCAGGGTCGGTCAAGTTTAAGCACACGACCTCGGGGATCTTTAAGAGGTGCTGGACCCTCTTAGACAAGCAGCTGGTCGAGGATTGTGTCGCGGGAAAGGGCTTCTCCTTGGGACCATTTCACCTCATTTAATGGAAGCTGTAATAGGTTTACAGAGTGCTGAGTGAAAAATGTCTTTTACGAAAAAAAAACGTGAACATTTTAAGTTAGTTTGTGTTAATTATTTCGGAAAGTTGAAGACGGCTGAGGTTTGTTTAATATTTTTTTTTGTAGGTCCGGTGTCGAGAAGTAATACGCAGTATTCAGTTTGGGCGTTTCTGTTACACTAGGCTAGCTAGAATTGTTCAAATGTTTCAAAATTTTCGCCGATTTTGGTGTACTTTGCGCACGTTTCACCGTATAGGCCGTACGTTTTTAGAGGAAAAAAATGTGAAATAATTCAAGGGGCTACGTGTCGCTTTGTCGTGATCCTAAAACCAAGGGTCGGGCTTTGAATTGTTAAAATTGTGACGAATTTTTAAACTTTACATTTAAGCTTGCCATTTTGAGGTCGATTTGCCCTTAAACCTTACTTATTGGAACGCTTGGTGCCCTATGAAAAACTTTGGAATGTTTTCCATTTTACCCACCTTCTAAGTACTTTTCCTCTTAGATCGCGCTAAATTTTGTCCAAAATCTCGAACGATTCTGAAGGGCAAACAAATGACAAGTGAAAGGGTCATCGGAACCTTTTGGCAGCTTTGGCGCCGACGAAACGTAAACAACATTTTTAAACCCTTGAAACTAGAAAAACGGCCGAAAATGAAAAAAACTGTTTGGCCTAACAAAGTTTGATAATTTTTCCGAACTCGAAATGTGAGCGTTGGTTCCCTACGTAATAGACTATAAGTTGCCATGGGTCGGAGTCTACCTTTAGTTCCAAACCCATCGGTACGAATAACGAAGTTTTTCGGAAAAGTTTTCAGGCGCGTGTGTTTTCCATAAAAATAATCTTGATCAATATATTTTATATATAACTTCAAATTTGGACGGTAGCTACCTAGGGGAGTACGACGACTAATTTTTAATAAGACGTGGTCCAATAGAATTGCTTCCCGAGGTTTCGTCTACAGCTGCTGCAGATATTATCAAAAGCGATAAGGCACTGGGCGAAGTGATCTCCCGTGCTTCCCGACGTTGACTGATTCGATGTTGTGAGCTCCGTTGTATTTATTCCCCCGCTGTCGCGCTGCAGTGGAGGGGTGGGGGTAGTGGTGGATCGGGATTTCTGCGCACTTGAAGTATGTCGTAGAACTCGCTTACAGTCTGCATTTAAAAACATAATTTCCTTCTTCCTGTTGAAATTCTTGTCGTGTTTAAAGACCTCAATGGCCTCTTTCGTTAGTCTCGGATAGAACCGCTGCGATTGATATAAGATATCCACCTTGTTGAAAAGGATGTGGTGACTTTCGGAGAAAGCGTGCTCTGCTCCTGCTGACTTTTGTGTTTGTCCCAGCCTGCAACTCCTCTTATGTTCCGTAATCCTTGTGTTGACACTGCGTTTTGTGGTGCCAATGTATACCGAGTCACAGCGGCATGGAACTCTGTAAACTCCAGATGCCGATAGGGGATCTCTGCGGTCTTTGGCCGATCTCAAGCTCTGTTTATTTTACGAGTGGGTTTAAAGAAAGTTTTAACATTTTGCTTTTCCAGTACCCTCCCGATCCTGTCCGTTACCTTGTGAATGTACGGTAGACTAGTCCATCCGCGCTTTTCTTCATCTTCTCCCGTTGTTTCTTCCTGGCGCTCTACATTCCTTGCACGGACGACCCATCAAACTCGTGCTTGATGGAAACGTTCCAACCAAAGGCTCTTTCCAGATGCTTCATTTCCGGTTCCAATTCAGCCGGTCACAAATTCTCTTGGCTCTCACAGACAAAGTCTTTTTCGTTCCCCTTTTCTGTGAAAACGCAGTGTCAACACGAGGATTACGGAACACATGAGGAGTTGCAGGCTGAGACAAACACAAAACTCATCCTTTTCAACAACGTGGATGTCTTATATCAATCGCAGCGTTTCTATCCAAGACTAACGAGAGAGGTCATTGAGATTTTTAAACACGACAACAATTTCAACAGGAAGGTGGAAATTATGTTCCTAAATGCAGACCGGAAGCAAGTTCTAGGACATAGTTCAAGTGCTCCATTGCAGCGCGACGGCGGTGGAGTAAATACAACGGAGCTCACCACAGTCAAATCAGTCCACGTCGGGAAGCACGAGAGGTCACTTCGTCAATTGCCTCATCGCCTTTGATAATGTCTACCGCAGCAGTAGGCGAAACGTCAGGAAGAAATTCCATTGGACCACGACTTCGAAGCCCGGCAAACACTTTAGATTGAATTTTTAATAGTTGGGCGCTTTTTTATACTAAGTAAATAAAACCTTTTACTTATAATGATGGATTTTCTAATTAGGCCACCATGAATCTATTCAAATAATACCTTGATTTTTCAGGAATACCAAGCGCTGGAAATATGGATTAAAGATTGCAGGTCCGCATTTAAAAAAGTTGAGTTGGTAACGGTAACTGAGTTATTAAAAGATACATAATGATATGCGATAAGCCTTTTTATAAAGATTAAAATAAATTTTTAATGAATGTTTTAATTACATTTTCTAATTAAAAATTTTCTTCTATAGCAAGAAGTTCACAAAATACAAGAGACAAAAGTTTTGAGAAATTTTCACGTTTTTCCAAATAACTCGGAGACCAATGAAAATAGTTTCCGAGTTCCAACTCCACGAAGATGCGAGAGTACGAAATTTGTACCGTTTTTTATCGCCCCCAGCGTATATATCTTTACAGTTTTCTTATAAAAAGTGATAAACACAAAAAGGTCTTTTAGAAGAACCTGGCTTGACGTTTTATAGTAATCGTCACCTACCAAAAAGCTACCCAGTAATCGGTGGCAGTGCACGCGGCCATGGACATTGCAAACAGGAACAAAACGAATAGGAAAAAGCACCAGTTGCCAACCGCACTGAGATAATCTTTGAACGGAGTGCTCCCTTCGTAATCATTTCCTTCTTCATGTTCGTCTGCTCTTATCGTTTGCTCTAGCAGAGATTCGGCTTTACTCTGCAAATCAAGTCGTTTTTAAAATCTTAACAGTAGATAGTAATTGAACTACCAACTAACAATAGTTGAGAGCTTTCGGTTCACGCTAATTCTAGCCGCCTCAATAGCTGAGTGTTTAGTTTCTAAATTGTCTTTCTCCTTTTCCTCTAGGCTCTCATCTGCAGCTACCAGTAGTTTTGTAAAGTCTAAATTGCTATTAGTTAGCTCCTCAAACGTCCCCAAGCCCTCAATTTTACCCTACAGCAATAAGGCCTGCAGTGTTAATATCCTTTCTATATCTTTAACTACACCTACCTCGTTTAATACGATTATTGCGTCAGCTTTTTTGAGATATTGCAACTGGTGTGTAACCAAAATGCGCGTTTTGCCCCTTAGATGTTTAACTATACATTCCTCAAACAGGTGCTTGCCCACATGGGTGTCCACTGCTGATAGCGGATCATCCAAAAGGTAGATATCAGCTTCTCTGTAAATAGCTCGAGCCAGGTTGATTCTTGCCCTTTGCCCCCCGCTAAGGGACACACCTCTCTCTCCTACCAGCGTTCTATCACCTAACACAAATTTATGTGACTGGAGAAATTCGGAACTCAAGGACTTACCGTAAGGTAACTGTTCGAAATCTTTCTCTAAGGCGCAGACATTGGCAACCTTTTTATAGTGAACTGAGTCATAGGGTTTGCCAAACAAGATGTTTTTTCTCACTGACGCTACAAAAAGCCACGGTTCCTGGGCGGCAAAAGATATGGTGCCGCCAATTTGTACTTTTCCTGCTGAGGGTGACAGCTCTCCCAATAAAAGCTAAAAAAATTTTTTGATTCAAGCGGACTAAAAGTAGGTCATTTGTTTTCTCCATACGGACACCTAAAGTGGGCTTTCTAATCCAGAGAACAAAAAAGTAGCTAGGCAGTAAAATTAAAGTCAAAAGTCACCGCTACTGTCATGGTGGCGCATACATAAACGATTTTCACACCAAGATTATTTGAACACTAGATGACACCAGATGGACCCATCTGAGCGTATTGCAATCGTTGCATTCTTATTGAAAATACAAAGGATATAAATACTCTCAGAGCGTTGGAGAACACCACCCGAAACCATTATTAGTCGAAATGGCATAGGTTCTCGAATTCCGTTAAATATCATTGGTTGTTAAATGTCATGCGCCTCATCATATTTATCTGTCAATGTCATTTTTATTAATTTAGTATTGATAATAATGCTACAAATCTTTAGTCTACCATAATTTACCTAAACCACCTAAACCATTGGTTATGATTTAATACCATTAAAACCATTGAACATTGAAAACCACCATTCTAACACATTCTATTTATTTTACAAATAATATGCACCACTAATTGGGTAAGTACCTAGACCCGCTTAAAGAGGATGAGAGAAAATTGCAAAACTGAGTCACTCTGAAATAGATTTCTTATTTCCTGCTTGCTTGAAAAAAAATAGTATGTGTTACTTGGAGTAAAAGGCCTTTTTGTGCTTCGCCCAGTTGCAGGCTTCGGCCGTCAATCTCTGGGCTCCGCACAAAAAGACCCACTTTTACTCCTAGTGTAAGGACGTCAAAATATGACACGGTTCGCGCATTACTAACAGAATGCAAACTGACACATATTTTCACAGGTATCTTTTTCGCACTTCGCCCATAACAGCGTAAAAAAAAGTTATTCGTTGCCATAGGACACGTGAAAAAGTCTTTCGCGCACGGCGCACATACTGGTATTTGCATAAATTTACGCGGTCAGAAGTCCTGAAATCCAAATAACAAATATATTCATAAAAACGAGTTCCAATGGTAAAGTATGAACCAGAGAACAATACCCATCCTCGATTTAATTCACCTAGTGTTTTAAAGAGATTAGATTTAAACACCTAGTGTAAGTATCTGGTATCGACGCTTTTCTAAACCTTAAACTTTGAAAGAATGTTTTCAAGTTCATCTTATGAACTGAAAGTGATGAATTTTGATAGAGCAGGTAAGACACTTACAAAGTACATTTAAATAAAGTTACGATCAACCAATAAACACATTTTTTTTATAACGAAAGAACTCATTTCCATGCCATGATTTCCTTTAATATTGTTTCTTTGCTAGTGTGCTTGTTTGTGAATCGGGATAGATCGGGCTATGGTTTTAATAATATATATTATTTGAACATTTTCCTTTGAAAAGCTAACAAAAACGTCTCCAGAAACGTCCGGAAAAATTCAGTTTTGATGGAATTGCAGATATTTAGCAATAAAATGTATAAAATCCGATTTTTTGTCAGCTACTTTTTACACAGCGTACGTTTGTTTTAGGTTCACAGGGTGCGTCGAGAGTAAGGATTGTGACGCGACAATACTTGTTTGTCCGCATGAAAGGAGAAAATATGTCCAATTTAGATGCAAAAATAAAACTATCGAAAAGATCAACTTTTCTCATGTGAAGATTACAATGAAGATCAAGTTGTGAAATTTGAAACGGGGTTTTGCCCATTTCAAATCAGAGCTCAAACAAAGGCGCAAACAAGGCTCATTACAAAGAAGACAATTTTCTAAAATACAGCCGATTATGGCTGGAAGATACGTTTGAAATTCCTGTTGTTCAGGCTACTCAAAAGCGGCGTGGTCGACCACCCAAATCTTTCGAAGTGGCAAGTGAGAAGAGCAAAAGGCGAAAGACTGAAGAACTTCGTTCTGCATTTGAAAAGGATATCATAATACATGCTGCGCAAGTGGAGCTGGGAAAATCTGGTAAAAGAGATGCATCAAATGTCCTTAAAGAGTTCACCGGTGCTCCGACACGAGAAACTAAATATAAAAAACTATTCTATCGTACGAAATCAAGTAAAGAGCAACCCTCCTTGACACCAATGCAAGCATTGCAAATGTTTGTAGATGCCTATTTGACACAAGGATAGTACGAAATTATAAGAAAGACCAGTAAGAAGGTTTTTCCGTGCTAAAGTGCTTTACAAAAAGCCAAGAAAAAATACTATCCACCTCAAGAATCGTATACGATAACGAGTCCTAGTGCCGAAACTCAGTTGCAGCCCCTAATAGATGTTACCGTTAGGCGTTTATCGGAGTACCTAGAAGAGGTATTGATAACTTTAAAGGAACAAGAGCGTGAATCCTTAACTATAATTAGTAAAGGGGACTGCGATGGGTCTCAACAATCACAGTTTAAGCAAAAACTTGAAAGTGATACCGATTCCAATGCAAACCTTTTTCAAAGCTGCTTCGTGCCTCTTCAATTAGTTTGTAAAGGTAATAATGAACAAGTTTTATGGAAAAATCCATGCCCCTGTTCCCCGCGATTTTGTCGACCAATAAGGTTCCGTTTTATCAAGGAAAATAATGATGTCACTACTAAAAGCGCGACCTCTGTTGGGACTAAAGAGCTAATACTCTTTAGTCCCAACAGAGGTCGATATAGCAGGGAAAAAGTTCTTTATTAAGCACATATTTATAATGACAATGGTAGACGGAAAGGTCTGCAATACAGTCACAGGCACAAAGTCTGCAAGTAAGTGCTACATTTGTGGAGCAACATCAATGGATTTCAATAAATTGGAGTATAAAAGAAATGTAAATTTTGAAGTCCTTGAATTCTGCATATCGGTGTTACACGCCAGAATTCGAATATTTGAGAGTATTCTACATTTAGCTTACAAACTAAAAGTAAAGAAATATAAGGAAAAAAATCACAAGAAGAGAAAGACATAGAAGAACGAACAAAAAGACACATACAAGAGAGGTTTCGCACTGAAACAGGTCTAATAGTAGATATGCCTAAATCCAATTTCGGGAATACAAACGATGGAAATACCACCAAAAGTTTTCTTGGGAAACCGAGATTAGCTTCAGAAATAACATTCACCAGTTATGATTTAATTTACAGACTTAGGCTTCATTGTACAAGTCACCCTCAAAGTTGAGTTCAGCTAAACTCGACTAGTACTTGAACTCGCCCATAAGAAAAGCATTGCTGTCAGCAAGTGTCACAAATTTAATTAATCTGACACCAATGCGATTCTTATGGGCGGGTTCAAGTACCAGTCGAGTTTAGCTGAACCCGACTTTGAGGGTAACTTGTACAATCTGGCCTAAAAGTCATTCTAGAAGCAATTTCAAGCGGGTAGCAAATTGATCCTGTGAAATATGATAGATATACCTTTAGAAACTGCTCGTATTTACGTTAATTTATATGATTGGCATCCTATGACGCCAACAATGCACAAGGTTTTAATCCATCGCGCAGTCATCATTGAAAAGGCATTATTACCAATCGGGCAGCTTTCCGAGGAAGCAGCTGAAGCTCGCAACAAACATTTTAGTTGTTACCGCCAAGATTTTGCGAGGAAGTTTTCCAGAGAAAATTGCAACCAAGATATTTTTAATCGCCTTCTGCTTGTTCAGAACCCTTCCTAAGAGTATGCGAGCAGTAAAAAAAAGGAAAGCAAACATATTTTTGCCTAAAACCTTGGCCATGTTCGTATCTGCGGAACCAAATATAGTTGAAAATTCATCAGAGAGCGAAGAAGCAAGTATTATAGAAACTTAACATATTTATTTTTTCTTCTTTAAAATACTATCCTAGCACAAAGTTGGGTGAATATATTATTTCTTTGTAAAAATAAGTATTTTTTTTATTTGCGTGATTACCAATTAAACACAAAAATAATTTTGGCCTCGTAGATCACGCAAATACCGGTATGTGCGGCGTCAATACAGGGGTAGCAGAAAAGAACTGTGAAGCTTAATCATTTATAAAAACGTTAAAGATGGCCCATATTAGTGGCAGGTACACTTTTATATGGTTGTAGAAAAAATATTGTTCCTAATTCTTGCGCAAAGTGTCTTTCGCGCCCTTGACTGCAAAGGCACTCGCGTGCGAGAACGTGTTACTTTACGCACTTGTTAGGAAAAGAACTATTTTGTTCCAATTCATGGTTAAGAGAGATAGTAAGGTATTAACCTGCAAAAGCGAAGACTTTCCTGACCCCACTGGTCCAATCACTGCGTACAATTTCCCATTAGGCACAGCCAGATTTATCTCCTTCAAAACTGGAGTAGTTGGTATCCAACAAGCACTGACTTCTGTAAGATTAACGCCTTTAGTGGAGGCTTTCTCTATAGTAGACTGTTCTTTTTCGTCCAAAGCTAACACCTCTTCCAATCTCTTAATAGCCACCCACGACTCGGCGCTTAAGGTGACCGTCAACGGATAGATAATAGCCAAGGCCACTAAAATTGCATATTATTTGAAGAATCTTCAACGATATGATCACTTACACTGCAGGATGTTGAAAAACTGCGCCATAGAGAACACAATATCAGCGGTCACCCGTTGCCCTACCAGAGAGTAAACTATCACGGTCAAAAATAAGGTAAGCCTTTCAACGAACACTGTGGTGCTGGAGAAGAGTGCTTTCAGGTAGGCTGACTGCATCAAAGCGTTGATTTCTTTGGCTCTCAGGTATTCAATCAGCTTCTCAAAAGGTTTCTCCCAGGCGTACATTTTGATCACTTGGATTCCGCTGATTATCTCGCTCATGTGTTTCACTCGAATATCGCATCGTTTAGCTACTTTGAAACGTAGCTGAGAGGCAAGCTTACCGAGATACGCTGAAAAGGAAATAAGTACTTTATGAGATTTGCTTAAAGTTGTAGGTTGAGAAAACGAAGATTTTGCTAGATATTTCCCGTGCTCTATATCTATTAAAAAACGTCATCTAGATGGTTATGAATTTTTGACCAAAAACGATGACAAAATGAAAGTAAATAAACTTCCTTTTCTTTTGACATTTCACAGCCAACTAGATGACGTTTTCAGATGGACACCCTCTATAAGTAATTGCATTTTACGTGAAATGTGCAGCAACACTTCCCAGGCCAGAACCAGCAGTGAGGCAAAACTGCCATTAGTGTTCAGACATTAAAGCGCTTAAGGCCAGATTGTACAAGTCACTCTCAAAGTCGGGTTTAGGACTGTACTTGAATCCGCCCATAAGAATAGCATTGCTGTCAAATTAATTTTATTTCTGACACTTGGTGACAGCAAAGCTTTTCTTATGGGCGAGTTCAAGTACCGGTCGAGTTTAGCTGAACCCGCCTTTGAGGGTAACTTGTACAATCGCACCTTAGTGTAATTTTACAAGTCAAGTCTGAACCCTCCCCGAAGTTTAAACTCTAGATGTGACGTATATTGCATCATTTTATCCGTCAAAACCTTTCTTTTATCTTCAAGCTAAAGTTTGAAGAAAAAAATTAAACTTTTAAGTAAAAATTTACTTTTTACAATCTATATCGTAAACTTCAAACTGAAGTCTAACTGATACCAGCACTTCGGGTGTGGTTTAAATTTCAATCTGAAGTTTACCAATTCGAAGTAAAAAAAGATGATTTTTGCAGTTATTTGAGGTTGGAACAGTGTTGTCAATTGAACATTTTTAAAAACACTGGAACTTGGCCGAAAATTTTGTCAGATTTTTACAAAAATCACCAGCTCGGTGGTTTTTTGTTTAAAATAAAAAAAATGCCACATTTCTCTCAATTAACATTCTTTTCGCTTTGTTATGGAACTTTTATTTCGCGCAAAACGGTAAAAAAAACTTGAAACAGTGAAAGCAAAATAAAAAGTCTCATTCAGGTCGATAAAAAAGTGAAAGAATACCAATTCAAGGAAACATGACAAATAATAGCAACAGAAAAATGTAAAAAAATAAAAGAACAATAAGAAAGAAAAAATAAATTAAAAACTTCAAAAGCACCCTGTTAAGAAACCTGGAAAAACTAAAAAATTATAGAAAGAAATAAGCCAATAATGCGTAGGTGGATAAAAAATATTTCTCATTTTGAATAATACAAAATTTGAATAAAATAAAAATTTTAAAATTCGGATCAAAATTTCCTCAATAAAAATCGATTTTTGGTTCGTTGCTGAAGTTTTATTTCGTACCAAAACTGTACAAAAACTAGATAAACTAGGTATTATTAGTTTCAAAAACCCAATTTTTTAACAAAAATATATCAATGCTAATCCATTTACATTATATAAACAATACTTCACGCATTGAAAAGGCTTTTCAATGCGTGAAGAATTTAGAGGGAATTTTTTTTTCAAAATTCCCTCTAACGAATAAAAGTTCAATAAAAAGTCCAATTTAGATCGATGCAAAAAATATGAATGCACAACAATTTAAACGAAATATGACAAATAATAAAAATAGAAAATAATAAGAATAGAAAACAATAAAAGGCCTGTGAAACAAAATAGAATATTTAAACATAAAACTAGGAAAACCATCGAAAATTAAAAAAATTTAATAGTAAGAAAATTAGAGTATGTCCAAACAAGACAGATGGTTACCAAGAGGAATAAATTTAAAATAATTTCAATTTTAAGTTAAAGTTGCTTAAAAGTTTTCAAAAGTTTGCTAAAAAGCTCTATTTAGAGCATATTATTTTCATTGACTTTTGACTTAAAGTTAAAGAGTTCTATTTCGGGCCAATACAGTATTAAAAACAAATAAGAATTGGAATTCATTATTCTTTAAAAAATCGGTTTTGCGCCAAAATTATCTCAGTGGATATCAATTTTCATTAGAAAAAGTGTTCACTTGTTGGAAAAGTTCAATATTGGGTCAAAATTACCTCGGAAGGATGAATAAACCTCAATAAAAAATCCAATTGCAATTAAAAGAAAAATCATACAGGAAAAGAAAACAAAAATCTCAGAAAACGTGACAAAGAATGAGTATAAAAATAAAACAAATTAAAGAACAATACAAAATATATAAATTCAAAGGAGGTAGGTAGTTAAGAACACAAATTAAAAATATTTTTAACTTTAAGCCAAAAGCGTGTTAATATTTGGAGAAAAAGGTCTTTTTTGGACCAAAAATATTTTTTTTTCAATAAAAATTGACTTTCGACTTGTGCTTTAAAAGCTTTGTTTTGTTAAAAAATAGGAAAAAATTTACCGTAAAAAAGCACAGCTTTTGTCTCATTACAAATCAATGTAGATTACAATTGTACACTTGTTGTCAAAGTTGACTACTGGGTATAAGTTACCTTAAAAGAATGAAAATTAATTGAAGATTACAATTTCGAAGGATAAAAAAAAAGTTGGACAAAGGTGACCAAGATTAATATACAAATATTAAAAAATAATAAAAAGTCAATCTTTTGGTTGCTACAAACAGGACAAAACAAACACAAGGTGCAAAATTTCTTTTTCTTACAGTGTCTTTCCGTTTCGGACGTTGGCCACCATAATGGCAATCTGTACCCTGTTCTCAGCTGCTCTGAACAGGCCCAAAGTTGTTGAGTTGAACCATGTGCGTAGATTTCTTGGCTACGAAATTCTTCGTCTTTCAGGACCCCGTTTACCGTTTATCTTTCTCCGTAGAATCAACTGTAACATCCATATCTTTGGCTATTCCTCATTATGTGTCCAAGGTATTCAATTTTGGATGTTTTTGTCTTCAATACTCAATACTTCCCATCTTTGTCAATACGTGTTGATTAGTTACATGAGCCTTTCCATGGTATCCTCAAGATTCGTCGATACAGCCACATCTCAAAAGCATCGATTTTTCCACATGCAGCGTCCGTGAGAGTCCAGGATTCCACTCTATACAACAATACAGGGAAAACATAACACCTCAATAATCTGATTTTTAAGAGCATAGATAAATCGTAACATCTGAAGAGTCTAGCCATCCTCTGAAATGGAGGTCTTGCTTTCTCTATTTTGCATCTAGTTTCCAGCGTGTGGTCCTAGTCTTCATTAACAGTTGTTCAAAGATAGGCATATGTCTTCACTCTCTCTATTCGTTGATTGTTTACAATCAGTACTTCCGTTTGGATCTTATTTTTGGAAATTATCATGTATTTTGTTTTCTTAGTGTTCAGTGAGAACCCATATCTCTTACTAGTTTCGGCAACTCTGACCAATACTTCCCGAAGCTCCTTCAAACTGTCTGCAAAAACCACCGTATCGTCTGCGTATCTTATGTTATTGATGCATTCTCCATTCACTTTGATTCCGGCATCAATATCTTGCTCAAACGACCCCACGTTTAATTTTTATTTCATCCGAATCTCCTGCTTGGGTATGTATAGAAGCCGTTTGATTCCAGTACAGGTTTCCAATAATCCTCAGATCGCAGGTATGCAGCCCAATATTTGCCAATACTTCCATAAGCTTGTCATGCTTTACTGTGTCGAATGCCTTTTGATAGTCAATGAAACAGAAGCCAAATTGTGTACGGCTGATTTGTTCTTCTTCTTGATTTCAGCTTCACACAGCCTAAAAATTCTTTGAAGTATAATTTTTAGGAACAGTTTCAGGAGATGGCTCATCAAGGTGATCGTACGGAAATCGTCACGAAGATACAGAGCTTGTTTTCTTAGGTAAAGCAACAAATGTTGACTTTAACCATGTCTTAGGTATTATCCCACTTGAGTATATGTTACGTAGTTATGCATTGGATGCCCTTTGCGTCAAAAAACTTTATGACCTCGGCATATGAGTTATCTGATCCAGGGGCTTTGCCGTCTTTTAGTTGTGTTATTGTGTTTTCCACTTCTCTGATTGTTATTGGCAATTTGTTAGAACATGTGAAATTAGGTGGTTGTATTGATCTGCTGTCATCAAAAACTTATTTATATATTTTGTCCAAATGTTGATTTCCTCAGTTTTGTCCATGACGATGTTCTCCTGCTGATCTCGTACCTTACACACTACGCCTGCTTTTTGAATGCCAGCCGCTTGTTTAACCTTTTTGTGCATATTGAAGGAATCGTACTTCTGCTTTAATAATTCTATCTCTTCGCACTGCATTTTAAGCCAAGTTTCTTTCGTCGTTCTTATTTCTTATCTTATTTGCTTTTGAATATTCACACACAATTCTTTATCCGTTTTTGATTCCCTTCTTCTTTCCATCAGCTGTAAAATTTCGTCCGTCATCCAGCACTTTCTCTTCTCTTTATTGTCTACCAGGTATTTGTCTCCGATTTCTTTAAAACTTGCACATATATTCTCGAGTGTTTCTTCCACATTATCTGTCTCTCCCATGCTGTTTATTTTCTCGGATAAAAGTTGAGTCGCTGTTTCTTTTGTTTCTTTGTCTTTAAGTCTTCTCATATCCCATTGTTTGTGTGTGTTATTTTTGGTGACTTTCTTGAGTCTTATTCTGAATTTATCAACTAATGAGACATGGTCTGATGATACGTCAGCGCCAGGGTAGGTTTTAACAGATAAGCATCCATTCCTGAATCTCTTATTTACCAATATATAATCTATTTGATTCCTGACAGTGTTTTCGGGTTGGTTTTGCGGAGAGACCCAGGTGTACAAACGTCTTAAGGGTAGCTGGAAGAAAGTATTAAGGATTACTAGTTCTTATTCCTCTGCAAATAGTTTTAACCTTTAACCCCTTTCATTCCTAACACCTAAACCGAAGTTTCCAATGAATTCACTGCTCTTCCCTTTACCTATCGTGGCATTAAAATCTCCCATAACTATGGTTATGTCTTGTTTTATGAACTGTTTATATGTATTTGTCAGCGATTCATAAAATTGTTCGATCCCATCCTCCGAATCATCGATTGTGGGTGCGTATACTTGTATGATATTTAATGCAAACTTTACAACTTTGAAATGTCAATTGAATAAGCCAAATGCAGTAGTAAACTAAAACTTGTAAAATCACTACCATTTGCATTGTACAACATTTTTAAACTTCAAACTGAAGTTTAACCGATACCAACACTTAATTTTTTTTTCTCGTTGCCACCTTCTCAGCATTCAAATGACAATTGAGTTTTTCATAATATATGCACATAACAGTTTAACTAAAGCATGTAATACGCTATTTTTCATATCTTCAGTTTTTCTCCCAAGTTTTAACTAAAGTTCGAACTGAGGTTTAAACGGAAGTTTTACTGCTAGTTGTATAAGTCGTCATGTCTAAAACTATTTCTCAATCACTTCTGTTTAACTCAACTTTTATCCTCAGATTTATCTGGTTTTACTAATAGTTGTACAAGCTGCCGTAAAGCCGGTTTTTAGAAGTTCAGTTTAAACTTTAGTTTGAAGATAAACGAAAGATAAACAATGCTATATGCGACAAATCTGGAGTTTAAACTTCAGCTAGGGTTGAAATTTAACTTGTGACAAGTTTAAACTCCAGATTGCATTGATTATC
Organism: Taphrorychus bicolor; assembly: GCA_951812265.1. Taxonomy (NCBI): domain Eukaryota; kingdom Metazoa; phylum Arthropoda; class Insecta; order Coleoptera; family Curculionidae; genus Taphrorychus; species Taphrorychus bicolor. The sequence goes on along the minus strand of OX638297.1, from coordinate 22,550,519 downwards.
TGACAAAATCTTTTGTTCATCCTCATACTAAAGTTGAAACTGAACCTGCGACAGTGAGCCTAAGGATGACTTTTAAAACTATCAATAATACTTCAGTTTGAAGTTTAAACTTCAGATTTGACGTATACTGCGTTGTTTATCTGTCAAAATCTTTCTTTTATCTTCAAACTAAAGTTTAAACTGAACTTGTAAAAGTCGCTATAAGTCCAGCTTACTTCTAGTTTCTGCAGCACATTGTTAGCGGTGACAGACTATTGCATTGTATTACCCATCCACTTATTTTTGCCATCTAGTTACCTTTGAAACCTTAATTTTTTTATGTTTATCTCCTTTTAGCACCTGTTGAAAAGATACGATTAAAATGTCAAAGTCAAATATTCTCGCTCTGAGTGAGAAGTTGGACGGTTATCCACGAGAGCGGCATTGTCTTTGACTCATTGACTCATTGACTTTGCACTCGAATTAAACACAAGCTTTATTCCACAACCGAAGTTTTTATAAAAATGTTTGGGACACATTAAAAATTATTGATAACCTCAAATTTTTTGTCAAGAACGATCGTAAAGTCACGCGCTAGCCACAAAATTGTTCGACATCTGTGAAATACCCCTCAACTAATACTTTTGTGTCAAAAATCGCATGATAGCGAGGCGAGCGTTTTGGTTACTTTATCGCTCGCCGAGCGGCAAAGTAAAAAAACGCTTGCTGCTTGAAAAAGCGCATCTTTGCAATCTTTTGGAAGCGCAAATTTGTACTATGCGCTCGGTTGTAGAAAAAAGTACTATTGAGAAGATTAGTTGTAGTGCTGTTTGACTTACTTTGAAATGGTATAGTGATGAGGACCATAGCTCCAATACCGATTAGACAATACACCCCAATAATCGTCCACATTATATAGGTGACAAGCGCCACTTGTATAGGCATAATCCATAAGTAAGGGAGGAACAGTACCACCTGGTCAAACCTCTGGACATCATTTGAGAGAATGTTGATAATGCGGCCAGCTGCTGTTTCGCCCTGAGATCGTCTGTTGAGCTTCATTATCTATATTATGCAAAAATTTACCTAATTTTTTTGAAAGATTTGAGGTCATTTTTGTACTTGGTAGCTGCTTCGAATAGTTATGTTTATTTTTATATGTATAGAAGAAGGAAGAAAACGCATATCTACCAATTGGTGTTACCAAACGTGATTAGTATACCGATAAAACATTATTATACTTTTACATCTCAAGTTTAATCTTCACATAAAGACAGAATATTAAAGCACATAAACAATACGTTAATACCGAAGCATCAGGTAAAATTTAAACTTGAGATGTAAGTGTGGGCATTATGTTTTTAACCTGAACTAACCTTTCTGTATATTAAAGAAGATACAGCAATTCGAGCCCGCATCCCCACAGCCATTCCTCCAAAATTACCATGGTGCATCAGAAAAATTGAGATTACAGATATAACGATTAGTAGTGAGGACCACGTGTAAATAGCTGTCCGATCCCCAGTACCATCAGGTTCGAATTCTCGTACTAAATAAGCTAATACTAAAGGCTGAGGGGACCTTTAAAGGTTTATTATTAGGGCCATGCGCTTGTGGTACTGGAACTTTCATACCTGAGAATCACATATTGAATGAAGAAGTAGAAGCCGAAGACGAAACAATCCCAGAAGAAGGTTTTGAACAACACTTTGAGCAAGCTGGGCTTTTTGCCGAGTTTTTGTTTGGTAGCTTTGATCTCCGCTTCCCAATTCCGCTGCAACTTGTCAGCTACAACTTCCGATTGGTCGGCAGGAAGGGTTTTGTATAGGTCTGTAAGGTTGATTTTCCGTTTGCTGCCGATATAGAAAAGTGGTATGGTCCATCTATGACAAAGGAAACCACATACAACATCGGTATTAGGACATTTGAAGATAGTAATTTATTTAATTTCTTAGACCCGTTTGTTTGTAAATGACATTTACACCAGTTAACTGTTATTTGAGCAGACTGTCTGGTACATTGTGTCTTTAATGAGAAAGTAAACAAACACGAATTGTAATTTCCTTTCTATTTTAACACAGTTTGCGTGAGCAACAATAGGTTTTTACTGCTAACCACCTTCATTATGAAATATGGACTGCTGTGCGCCTTTACATAAACACGTGAATAAACGAATTTATTATAAACAGGGTTGTCCAACGAAAAGGAGCCACCTACAATATCTTTGAAAAGTATCATTTGTTTGAAAATTGCCAATATATGTCATCAAAGATAGTAAAGGGGACATCTTTTCACAGAAAATCTGAGTTCTTGTCATCAACCCCTTACCCTTCACAGCTAACTCCTATAAATGTTCAAATGTCACCACAGCATGTGTGGCACATAGTTGCAAAGGTTATTTCCCAAGGAATGCATTCTACTATTAATGTTGTGCATTCACATGAAATTGAGACACAAAACGCAATGACCTAGAGAATGGTTCCAAAAATCTCCTGCGAAGAAGACAAATGATGGATGACAGTCTCGATGTTCACTTCATGATATGTGCGTTACAATGCAAGGTCAAATGAAAAAAGTCGGCTCTGTTTAGACTGCCTCCCTCAATGCAAACTCAAGAATGTTTTTGGTACAATGAGTCAGTCCAAATAACATTTTTTCGTCTTCCGACTAAATGTGCACTATTTCCGACGTCGAAACAGGTGTAAATCATGGTTGTAATCAACGTCGCTTTGAAAAAATTATTGTAAAATATAATATCTAAGTTTACTTTTACTAGCCATCTTAATCTTAAGATTTAGTTGCAGCTAACTGTTAAAGAACTGTATATCTATGAGGGGAACATCTTCCAGAAATAGTTTCATTAGTCTACTATGAAAGCTTTCAGAGCTAAGTGAACTACAGTGCTGAATTCGAGATCTTCCTTTATATACTAATTTCGAAATTCCAAAATTTGTTAAGTTTAATAAGACTGGCAGATTATTAAGCAAGTTTTTAAAGAAAAGGCAAAATTTTTCCCCAAAAAAAGTGGTGATCCTTCGCTTATACTCACGCGAAAAACAACTTAGAAAGAAAATTTGCCTTCTTCTTGGGATTTTCATTTTTCAGCTTGAAAGCTCCGTCCATGTCTATTATGCCAAGTCGTTTTCTTCAGAATAAGATGGTCTAAGTCTGTATGAGAAGCACCACCTTGCAAACTCTACACATACCACCACAAGTACTACTGAAATATATCACATCGGTGGAACTTAAAATAATATGAGCATGCAGAGCATGTGTTATAATCTGTATGTGTAATATACTTAGTTCTATAATAGTGAATTCATCCCTAAGCAAACATCTGATGAGATGTAAATATTTCAAAACATACGGCAAAAGATGAGCATGAATTGTTTAAAACAAGGGAAATGATACCTATATATCCACAAAACACGTTTCAGTGACGTGTAAGAAAAAAACTAAAATTTTGTTAAATGTTGTTGTTATCGTGAATTTTTTTTTGGCTAAATTGTCAAGGATTGTATGGTAGATTAACTATAGTTTTTAGCTGTTTTTTGTACGTGAGTTAAACAATTTCCATTAAAAATATTTAAGACGTACCGCACCTGCCACAATGCGTCTAAATATTTGTTGTAGTTGTAAATATGAAAATCACAATTCACTCATGTGTACCCATCATCCTTATCTCGAATGTGCCAATAAAGAAGCTTTAGAAAGTGTAATATTGATAAATCGAATTTTTACTACCGGATTGTAGATACCATAATTATACAGTTTAATTCTGGGATGTAGCACATGAGTATTGATAATTCACATTTACATGTTTTTATGTTTTTTTTTGTAGTACCAGCAAAGCCATATTTTTTTTCTTTTTTTAGGAAAAGTTTATTCCGACCCTAGATTCTGCTTATTTATCCTTATCATATGGTTTTATTTGGCTATGTATTTGAAATTTGTTACAACTGAAAATAGATATGTGCATATTGTTCTACTTATTGTTCTACTTAGGGGCATAAATGAGAGTCTGATAAGAAATAATTTTTTTCATCAGTTTCTGGATAATTATGACTCGTCATCAAAGACGACCGTGTTTTTCAAGTCATTTTTGTCTCAAATAGAGGTAATATTTTTGGTTCGAATTTTATGTTTTTTAACACAATGCTGAATCAAGTGAACCGAGTATCAAGGAACTTTATTTCTCAAAAACACCAAAATAAATAACTCAAAAGTTGACAAAACTAATAGGCGACCAATTTTATAACTAAAAGAAAGCGAATATAAAATAACTTTTGCAATAAATCGTTTTACCCATATAAAGAGATAAGCATCGTATTTTTTAACAAACATTTTTATTTTTTCGATTAATAATATGTTCTTACCATGGTTGTTAGATTCCCAAAACAATAAAAAGCGGGAACATTAATTTTAATTAATTGTATGAATTATTAAATGTTATAATCTTGAAGAAATTGCAAAATATTTCACATCTAAAATTTGTTTTTTTAAGGATATATCTCATCTAGATTTTTTCTAGATGCGAAAATAATTAAAAAAAAATATTTTGAACATTTTCCTTGAAACTCAAATTTGATAGTAATAACTGCTCATCAAAGAGAATTGGACATCTAAAATTGTGCCTTTGTTTGAGCGGCTATTTCTCTGAAATGACCCATCCGATTTCGATTAGTGTTTCGGCGTTTGAAAGGAGATTTCATCGCCATTCCTGTGGTATAAATAAACTTCTTTACAGTTGGCACTTCTCCAAATACACAAGGAGTTACTGAAGTATACTAAAAATTTGGAAACACTTAAATTTATCGCCTTGTTACAAAAAAAATATATATTTTAGCTCCTAAGTTATCTAGATTTTTTTTAATCCGTCAGTTCTATATTCTGCAGTTTGGGGATTAATGTCTGGTTTGAAAATGTATAGCAACCAATTAAAAAATGTGGTCAAACTTTTTTTTTTTGTGTTAGATTTGTTATTTCTGTAATTTTTAACAACAAAAGCACTGTTTGAGAGATTTCACTTCAATGTTTCCATTACTGCTAATTTTCAATTCAGTGTTTCCATTTAGAGTAAAAGTTATTCAAACGAAGTCTACAGGGTGATTAGTTTTATCGTACAATTTAAATCAAATAGTTTTTTTTAGATAACTGTTTGTTTAAACACGCAGATTTATCTTATTTTAATGAGGCAGGCAATATGAAGTTTATTATGGAATTACGGTGCCTAATAATCACGTGTCGTAACATCGTTATTAGAATATTAAAATATAGGGTGTCAAAAAAATATTTTCTATTGTTTATTTTTAAGTTGTGTAAAAAGAACTAAACATTTTGAAAAAAAATGATGATCATATTGTTACGGGATACGGGACTCCAATAATTAATCGTCAATTAACGGCACACTTTTATTTACTTTTAACTATTACAACACGATTAAAACACAATTACTCTCTACTAACAATTCGCACTGTTCGCTTGTCCGCTTATTCCCTACACTGCATTATCTATTCGATCTCATCTCGAGCGGCGCTGGTTTATATACCCGGCCTAAACACACTCTCGTACTTTCGAGAAGGCAGGCGACTGTTCCCGGTTCTCGTTTAGTCTAGATGGGTTTCCAGGGTCGCGGTCGGTGCTTGGCGTTGCCGCTTCGGCCCAAATCTCTGTGGCCTGACGATCGGGCGTATTGCCCCCCTCCTAGCTCTGATCGTCTCGATTAGAGAAATCTCCACGACTGTAGGTCTTTAACCATTCAATTGAAACCACTTTCATCTTTGCTCTAGGGGTACGTTGAATCCTGTATACTACGTCTTTGATCCTTTTGATGACTGTGTATGGACCCTCCCAACTTGGAGACAACTTGGGAGACTTTCCTTTTTTCGTCTGTTTATTATACAGCCAAACCAAGTCACCTGCCTTAAATCCTGCAGAATTCGCCCTTAGGTCATATCTGGCTTTCATCCGAACGCTGGCAATCTTTATCTTTGTCCTCACGTATCGATGGATTTCCTTTAATCTTTCTCGAAGTTCATCAGCATAGTTCTGGACAACTTGTACTGATTCTTCTGGTGATCCGTACACCAAATCTACCGGAAGACGAAGTTCTTTACTAAATATAACCTTGGCAGGGGTATGTCCTGTCGTGTTTGCTGTAAGCTATCATTAGAAGAGGCAGAAATTTGTCCCAATCTTTCTGGTGGTCCGCTACCATTTTGCAGAGGTATTGTTTAATGGTTCGATTAAAACATTTGACCATGCCATCTGATTGTGGATGGAGCGGAGTTATTCTTGCGGATTCCCAGAAGTTCCATGATCTTCTTGAAAAGTTGCAATTCAAAATTCCTCCTTGGGCCGAATGAAGCTCTAATAGTACGCCGAATCTACTGAAAAATTCGTCAACCAAGACCCTTGCCACGGTGTTAGTTTCCTGATTTGGTATTGCAGAAGCTTCAGGCCACTTACTGAAATAATCCATGCCAACTAAGATGTATTTGTTACCATCGTCCATTTCGGGAAAAGGACCTGCCACGTCGATCGCAATTCTTTCAAATGGGGCGCCAACATTGTATTGCTTCATTTGCCCCCTAGTCTTTTTTAGGGTCCTTTTACGGAGCAGCACCTTTTCACCCAGGGTAGTACCTTTCCCGAATTCTATCCAAGGTCTTATTCACTCCAAAATGGCCTCCAGACACTCCATTGTGCATTTCTCGCAAACATCTTTCCGTCTACTTTCTGGTACGACAAGCTGGAGCGTGGCACTTTTCCCGTCGGGGCTTTCCCAAGTCCTCTTCTGAATCGCCAAGGAATGCCATTGAGCCCATATAGCTTGTACTTCCGGGCTCTTATTTGCTATATCCTTCCATTCAAGTCTTTGATTTTCCAACTTCCATTGACGTATTAACCCCACAGCATTATCGGTTGTTTGTTCGACCTTCACTTGTTCAGTGGTCCAATGTTCGTCGACGTCAATCCTGGTTCTCCTAAGAAAGCTTGTTCCTTCTCTTTGTTCTACTCGTTGGCAGTGTCATCATTCCCCTTTACAAAGCCTGTGTGATAATGCATTTGCGTTACCATGATATATGCCTGGACGATTCTCAATTTTAAAATCGTACTGGTGAAGGTGTTCTATCCATCTTGCAATTTGGCCTTCAGAATTCTTCATTTGGAGAAGCCGTTTCAGCGCTCCGTGATCTGTACGAATCAAAAAGTTCCTTCCGTACAGATGCCGATGGAAATGGTTCACGGACTTCACGATAGCCAGCAGTTCCTTTCTGGTAACGCAATAATTTCTCTCTGGCTTGCTCAACACCTTACTGAAGTACTCAATTACTTTTCCTGGTCGTCTCATACTTGCTACAATACTGCTCCAATTCCAGACTAAACTCTTCCTCGGGTCGTGGATAGGCCGATATAGGGCTGGCACATAATGCTGCCTTGAGTCATCGAAAAGCGTCTTGGCATTCATGGTTCCTATAGAATGACATCTTTTTTTTTTCGTAAACCGATGCAGCGGCTTGGCGATGTTGGCAAATCCCTCGAAACGTCGATATTAGGTGCACACTCCCAGAAAGCTTCTAGGTTTGATAGTTGCAACTTTATTTTCACTGGTCTGTATTCCATTTGATGAGATGACATGTACGAGGTACGCCACCTTCTTTTGGAATAGGCAGCATTTCTCAAAGTTCAATCTTAAATGGGCATTCTTTAATTTGCAAAATACTTCTGTTTTCTTCTGATTGCAAAGACCGAAAAGCATAACGGTAAATTGGAAAAGACCATTTCCAGTTGAGAATGCTGTCTTTTCTCTATCCTCGGATGCCACTCTAACTTGCCAGTAACTACTTTTCAAATCCAACGTGGAAAACCATTGTGATCCTGATAAAGTTGCCAGGGTATCGTCAATTCGTGGTAACGAGTAACTGATCTTCTTGGTGACATCGTTCCACTTCCTGTAGTCTACACAAAACTTAGTTGTTCCGTCATTTTTTTTTCAAGAACAACCGGAAACGACCATGGGCTCGACGACTCTTCGATGACGCCCGCTTCAACAGGTGATCAATTTCTTCTTGCTTTGTGATTGGCACTCTCCTGGGGGGTTGTCGTATTGGTTGTGCATCCTCTGCGTTGATTTTATGAACTACAAGGTCAGTCTTAGTTACATTCTGGTTAGTATCGAAGACATCTCGTTGAGTGATCATAAAACGTCTAGCCGATTCGAGCTGTTCCTTAGTCAAATGTTTCCAGTGATTTTCAAATGAATGGAGAATAGCGGACAGTAATTCCTCAAAACTTCCACCAGCATGTTTTCTTCCTCACAACGGCATATCCATGTGATTGGTTGATAATTTGCCAGGAACTCTTCTTTTTGTACCTTAAAACTGGTCTCCCCAAAGTTTGGGCATAGTATTTTTTTTTGTTGTATTGGTAACATTTTCCTTTTCCTGAGTGAGACATTATGTTTTGTCGAATTTGATCGGTCGGTTATCGGTTCCAAACATGTTTTTAAGAAATAATTCCTCGCGGATCGAGGTTTGGCGGTTCGGGTTGGTAACACACGCTCGCCGTTAGAAAGGTCCTTCGTTATACAGTGGAACTGAGCATTCCCAAATTTCCCATATACCAACTTCCTCATATTTTTTTCCTTCATGAATAACCTCGTGCTCTTCAGCTGCATTTGAGACATCGACCGTCGAAGGCGATGATCGGTAAGTTTTAATAAGGAGTAGAATAAATATTTCTTTAAATTTCTAACAATATAATACACCCAATGTTTCCACTCTAATCGGAATTTTTCGATTTGTCTCAGTCAGGGTTCTTGCCAATAATAGGTTTGAATTCTCCGAATTGAGGTCCGGTTCTACTAATCAATCCAACGCACCACTCAGGGTCATTTTCAGGAGCGACATAAATAAGGTTTCCTGTACCAGGAGGAATTCTTATAGTTTGTTCCGCCGTCTAACGGACACAATCCATGGCACTTGGTCCCGTTACAGCAAACTTCTTATTTCCAAATTTCCACAGCTGCTGCCGATATATATAAATTATCTTTATTTTTCATAAGAAATAAAGGCCATCGACCTATTGGTCTTTCTGCCTATGTGTTACAATGTACATTATTTACAATTTTACTTATTCTAGTTAATATGTACAGGTAATAGGGAGAGAAAAGTAGCTATTTATGTAACCAGTTACGAAAAGTCCGATTTTGTGTAACGAATGAATGTTTGCGGGACGAGCGCAGCAAGTTCCCGCAATTTGAATGAGATACACAAAAAAGGCTTTTCGTCACGTGTTTCATACAAGATTTTTTCTAATTTTGACTACAAATACCTACTTAGAGAGAGAGTAATTATTATTAAACTTCAATATTTACTTTTAAACCACTTTGTATTTACTTAATTCCGTAAAACTATAGCAACGGCGTGCAACAACCGAAACCTGCAACTGGTGATGAAACGAACTTTTCATCACCAGTTACGAAAGATTTTACTTTCTCTAACTAGTTACGAAAAGAGGACGTTACGTCACTGTCATTAGTATTGAAAAGTGCCACTTTAGATGTCAAAATTAGAAAGAAAAGTTTTATTCTAAATTGAACTGTTCTAACAGGGTGGAAGTAGGGAAAAGGTAACGAGATTGTCTGGTCTGTCTTGATAAGCAAAGTGGATTTATTATAGTCCAGTAGTGTGGATTGTTTCTCCATTTGGTTTGTAAGTATATAAATATTTTTGTTATTTTGGTCATTTTTGTGCGTTCGTACAGAAGTTGGTTAGGTGGGTTGTGTAGCTGGTTGTCAGGGTGTCATATTTTGGTTATTAATCTTAGAGCGATTTGCTCGGTAGTCTTTGTATATTTTTTAATTTTATCGGTTGCGTTTGCTCTGAGTATTGGCGATTAAAATTACCGATAGGGGCGCTGCGAATGTAAACAAATATGGCGACTTAGGAAGTAATCGAAAAGTGACGTTTGTTAAATTTTATTAATTTTAAGAAGTTTTTTTGATTGAAACGACTTTTTTCTTCTAGCTTCAAGGTATACTTACTGTGTGAACACCGTTTTTAGAAAATTACTGTTTAAATTACGTGCTAATGATATATTTATAGTTCAACAGTGGTTTCTGTGATTATTTGGAAGTGTTTTTTTGTGAAACATTTTGTGGACATAATTTCCGGTGAAGCAAAAATTGATTGAAAAAGTAAGTTTCCATGCAAAGTGTACCTTTTTTCGATTCTATTTAAGTAGGTACATAGTAAAGAACTATAGTAAAGTGGATGTGTTGTCACCAAAGTGTGTTTAAAATTTAAATGCAATAATATAGATAAAAGGTTTTTAATTAATTGTTTTATTTTGAAACCTGGGATAATAACAACTTGAGTTCTTATTTTGTCAAGCAATGTTGAAGTTGAGAGGTAAACCATTGCTTTAAATTTTGTTCTCCATAATGCCACAGTGGTTTACCCCTCGGTCCTCAGTTGAAGTATGGGCTTTCATGTTCGGCCTAAAGGTTTTGCTCCAAGAGAATTAGGTAGCACCTGTCCTTGTTTACCTATTACATCACTACCTAAGTATGAACAATTTCTAATTACCAATACAAAATTAAATATAAATCCTTTGAAAATAAAATGCCTAGTACCTTCCTTATTTCTTTGGAAAAAAATGTCAAGTGTAAGTAAGTAACTTTGTGCAAGGTAGATTGTTTTACTTGGCAGTTTATTAACCAATAATCTTTATAAATGTTATAAAAATGAAGTCATTAAAGTTTGAACTGGTTGTCTAGGAATAATGTACTTTGTGAAACTTTTTATATGTATTTTTTAAATTAAAACTTGTCATCTTGTAATACTGGAGACATTAAATTTACTACAACTGCACATATTATAGTAATAATTTCATCAATATTGCTAATTAAATTCCTAGGTATATAAAGGACTTTTTCTAATTCTGACATATAAAGTGGCACATTTCAATACTGATGACAGTGACATAACGTCCTACTTTTCGTAACTAGTTACGAAAAGTAAAATCTTTCGTAACTGGTGATGAAAAGTTCGTTTCACCACCAGTTGCAGGTTTCGGTTGTGGCACACCGTTGCTATAGTTTTACGGAATTAAGTAGATACAAAGTGGTTTAAAAGTAAATATTGAAGTTTCATAATAATAACTCTCTCTCTAAGTATGTATTTGTAGTCAAAATTAGAAAAAATCTTGTATGAAACACGTGACGAAAAGCCTCTTTTGTGTATCTCATTCAAATTGCGGGAACTCGCTGCGCTCGTCCAGCAAACATTCATTTGTAACACAAAATCGGACTTTTAGTAACTGGTTACATAAATAGCTATTTTAATATATCAAATATTTGTATTCCCTAGTTAATTCTCTCAATATGTTCTCTTGCTTTTGACATTAGTTTTGGGTCAAAATACTAATAATTTTGAAAACCAAATGCATCGACCTTTAGGTCCAACTGTGTTGCATTTACTTCGCCTACCTTCAATCTTCCTCGATAGATATTCCAATGTTGAGTGACTTGCAAATTGTAATTTCTGAAGATAATCAGCTAGACCTTTACCTTGTTACTTGTAGTATCACAGTAGGGATTGCTAAAAGGTTGAGGTGGGTGGGACTTCAGAGTTAAAGGGGGCCTCTACAAACAGCTAGATCTTGTAGAGTTTTCTTGAGGGGTGTAAATTTGTAGTTCATCCTTCTTTGCTTGGGACAGATTGGAGGAAAAATTATGACAGGCTTTTTTTTATTTTATAATCAATCAATCATATCTATGTTAATGCAACAATAAACCTAACTATATACACAAAGAGGAATAGAACCATCTTTGCGAAAGCTGTTTCGAAACAATCACCACTTGTCACTTGGACACTTTTATCCAAAAACTTAGACTGTGGTGCTTCTTGGTGCACTGATGTCTTCATATCCACCAAAGCATTTACTACCAATTGTTCCTTAGGTGTTAGATCACTCAATCAAAACTCATCACAAATCAAAACTTTTCTTCACGTGGTTCAGAATTTAAAGTCATAGGTTCTTTATGACAACCGTCACAAACACTACTAAAGTCTGGGATAGAGAAATCATTGTCTGACAAACTTTCCCTGGAGGAAGATTTCTTGATGGTCCCGCAAAAACTTTTAACTTAGGTCTCAACAAGTTTGATGCTAGTTTTCCTGAAAAATTATTTCCCAAAAATGTTAAACAAACAACACTTAATTGAAAAATATGTCTAAATACCTCTATTGTAATCATGTTGCTTAAAGTGCAATGAACAAACTCTCAAATGTTTGCTAACTGGTTTTGTTATTGATAGGACTTTGATCCAGGATTTTCTCCTGTCCACAAACTCATCCACGCCAAACTCGTCTTTGGAAATACTTCTGTTGGTGTTTTTGGGGCAATTGCAATTGAATTCGCAGTAATCTGTATTATGGATAGTTTTCTTCTGCTTTATTTCTTGTACCGAACATTTTTATAAATTACCTGACAATTTGGACCACAAAACTAATCATTAAACAGCGTGATACATGAAGTAAAAAAAAACTATACGAAATGTAGACAATTTCGGAGAATGCAGGGAAATTTAAAAATAAATCAAACTTTGTTGATGCAACTAAGAATATCAGGATACAACTCCCGAAGCAAGGACAAAAATACGTAAAAATAAAAATAAACAGAAAAGTAAAAATGATTACTTCCTAACTAGTTTTATATTTTTCCCCCCAGGTGGCGTCTAGATTTTTTTAATCGCCAATATGTCCATAGTCAAGAATTGGTTTACAAATGGATTTATATATTTTGGTTGCCGTTTTTGTACTGATTCCTTTGACTTTATATGTTAGTACTCTGAAGTGTTTCGTCCTTTTAATAATTTCCGTCCTTGCATTTTTTAAGTGTTTTGTGAATTTAAGCTTTTGGTCTATTGTTACTCCCAAGTATTAAATGTCATGTTTGGGTTCAGTTCTGTGGCCGTCTGCAATTATAGTTGGGGAGTTGTTTTTGATTTGATGGTTAGGTAATAAAAGTTGGTTTTTAGTGGCGTTTGGCGTTAGTCTCCATTTGTAGAACCATGTCATTGTGTCGCCTGTTAGTGATTGTAATTTTGATACCGCTCTCGAGGTAGTTTTGTCGTGCACAATAAGTGCATTGTCGTCTGCGTATTGTAATATATAAGCTGTTTTGTCAATTTGATTTTTGTCCTGTTTGTTGTGGTTGTATATGTCGTGACAGTATATATTGTAAAGGATTATTGAGATGGGTGATCCTTGTGGTAGTCCTTGTGGGGGAGAGAAAGGAAAGGAAAGCGTGTTGTCTATGCGAACTTGCAATGACATATTTTCCAGTAGATTTTTAATTGCATAAAGTAGGTATTTTGGCGTATTAATTCTATGTAATTTGTATAGTAGTCCTTTGTGCCAAACACTGTCGAAAGCTTTGTTTATATCCACGAACAAACAGGCTGTCTTATGTCCATCAAGGAGTGTAGTTTGTATGTTGTTAGTTAGGATAAAAAGTGGGTGTATAGTCGAGTGTTTTGGTTTAAAACCAAATTGATACGGTGGAATGTGGTGTCCAATTTGCTCTTCCAGTCTGTGTTTTATAATGATTTCGAGTATTTTACTTAGTATAGGGAGTAGTGTAATAGGTCGGAAGTTTTGTGTTTGTGTGTTGTCGAGCCTATTTTTTGGAATGGGTATTATTATGCCAGTTTTCCAGGTGTCTGGTATCGTAATTGATTGGATGCAGTTATTAAGTAAGTCTAGTATACGTTTGTGGGTTTCAGAAGTTAAGTTCTTTAACAGTTTGCTTTTTATTTTGTCTTTGCCAGGTGCAGTATTTTTTAAGTGGGCAAGCGCTTCTTCGTATTCATTGTCAGAAATTAGTTGCAGTGTGTTGTCTGTTTGGTTGTTAAAGAAATTGTCGTACCAGTCGTTTATTATCGTCCAGTTTTGGTCGTCAAAGTTAGGATTAATAGACTCTTGGAAAGCCCTCCGAAAGTGTCTGGTAAATGCGTCAGCATTGTTCTACCGTGAGAGTTTCTTTATTTTTTTCCAGTAGGTTTTACCGTTGTCTTGTTCTATCTCTTTACATGCCTCCAGCCATTTATCTTGTCCGTATTAGTTTATTAAGGTCTTCACGTTCTGTTGAGTTCGTTAAGTTTTCTCTTTAGTTCGTTATCTTGAGTTTGTGTGTATAGTCTGTACGGTTCCCTCTTGCGTTTGATTAATCTTTGGCAAAGTATGTTGGTAAAAGGTGTTCTTTGCTTGTGGAGAAAACTTTTCTATTGCCGATGTGAGTTGTTCTTGTAGGTTTTCTATAGAAGGTGTTGTCGTGTGCGATAGAACGTAGTCATGTGCTTGTCGTTTCACTTTGTCAATGTCTATTCTATTTAGGTCAAACAATTTTATGTTTTTTGTTGAACTAATTGTAGGTTCAGTTTTTTGGATGTCAATATCAAACGTTATTGCCAGATGGTCGGATCCAAGTTCATTAGTTAGATTTACGTTGTTGATAATATTTGTGAGATTGGCTGTGTGAAGTAATACGTCTGGTGTCGAGTCTTGGTTTCCTGGCATCAGGAATGTGGGCGGGGTTTGCTTTTTGATGAAGTCTGAATTGCCTAGAAATCTGTTTAACTGTACCTTCTTATTTTTGTTTATGTTTAAGTCTCCAATGATTATAGCATACCTGTAGAGGCATGCTTTAGTCAATGTGTTTTGTTCAATGTCGGAGTGGGGATGTATATATACGAGAAATATGTAGGTGTAGTCGTTTAGATAAGGTATAGTGAAGTGAATACATCATTTAACGGATTATTAAGAGAAGGCGGGCTTGCTTTTCCTAGTTTTATTTTGGGTTTTAGTAATACCGTTGCACCTCCTCTGGCATTGTTAATGGTGTTACCATGCCTGCAAATAAACTGCCAGTCTCTGTAGGTCGGTATTTGTCCGATTTTAGTCTTTGTTTCTACGAACATACAACCATCAGTATTGTTCTATGTAGTTATAAATAATATGTTTTTTGTGGTTTAGTCCGTTGATGTTGGCGTAAATCAGTTTTAAGTTGAATTTTCTGTATTTGTGATTGTTTGTCGAAGTTGTTCTACGGGTTCTGTAGGGGATATCCTGTTAGGCAGCAATAAATCAAACATCAGTATGTACATGTGGTTTCCAAAAAAAAAACCACCGTGGTGTCAATATTAAAGTCTTCAATAAATCGTTTTTTTTTAGTTTTTTTGAGCAGTTCCTCTCGGTTGTTGTTATTTGTTTTGTTAATTTCGTGTTTATATTTATTTATTATGAAATCATGAGTTGTTATTGGAAAGTGAACTCTGCTCTCTTTAGTTAAGGTTTCTGACACCTCGGCGGTCTTCTTGTTGTGGCACTTAACTTTGCCATTTGGAATTCCTTCGATCGGCGCCATTGGTCTTCTTGGACACTTTATGCTCCAAGCTGCGTAGTCCTCCGCATTGCATGTATTGCTCAACTCCCGTAGCGACCACTGAGTACAATGGAGTGATGTGTCGATTGGTGTTAATCTGAGTTGGCAGTGTTGTTTTGGGTGTGTGTACTTTGAAAGAAGTAATTATTTTTTGTTGTTGCAGGATGTTGAGTGCTTTTCTGGTGTTGTCTTCTTCGTTGGTTTTGATTAAAAAGTCGGACTCCAGCTTGATAATTATGTCTTTGTTGTTTGTTTTAACTTCGTCCCATTTTAGCGCTAGTTGTATTCTTGAGACTGTTGTCGGTGCAGTAATACGCGGTTTTGCATACGCAGTTGTTGCTGTTTTTATTGTTGGTTTTGTTTTTGAAGTTAACGGTATGTCTCCTAGTGCAGGTCTTTTAGCCTCCTGAGTAGGAGTCGTAGCTGTTGGGGTGGTGGGGTTAGAGTTGACTTTCCTTCCTTTTTTTTTTATTTAGGTTTTTTAAACCTTTCATCCTGGTAGGCCGAGTCCGATTCGGACCCTTGCGAGCTCCTAAGATACATCCTTAATTTCGATACGATGCGTTTATTTTTCGCTCGGCCTATCTATACTCTGTTTTAAAACTAGGAGGAGTAAAGGCCAAAGATAGATTTACACGATAAAAGTTACCAAAAAAGTTACTATCATTTAGCAGAACTTCTCATCTCTCTTTCTTTTTAAATATTATTGACTAGCTATCTCTTTCTCCTAGAACACGCCAAGTTCTCGAGGCGTCGGGTCTTTAATGAAACATGTTTATGATGTATTATTTTCTTTTTATGAAATGAGGTTATGTTATAATATGTTTATTTTTTTCAGTTAAAGAGTATGAAAAATTATTTGATTTAAGCCAATATTGAAGTTTTTCTATTAACATCGTTATGTAACTGTATAAAGGAGGTCCTATTCTTTGTTATCTATCCTTAAGAACGCGGCAGTGTGAATTTAAAAGCCTAAAAAATGATTTGTAAAAAGTTATAATCCAAATTCTCTAGAACATTCTTTAGTTTCTTCATCATACCTATGCTCGCATAACTTTCATGAAGATGATGAGTGTTTTTCGAAGATAATACAATATGCAGAGCCAATAACAGTTCTTCACGGTACCTATAAGTGTAATCGAGGGTGAACTACATTAGTGTAATCGAGAGTGAACTACATTATCCTAATGCAATTGTTCTGATACCAAGCCTTTTAAGCAAACGTACCTACTATATTTTCCAACTAACTGGAAAAGTGGGAAAGAATGAGAAAAAGTAGTAAAATAGTAAACTGAAAGCTGATGTTTTGGAAATGAGTTGTTGTGAATAACCCGAGGAATAACCAATATAACCACCATAACTAATTCCAGTGCACTAAACCCACTTCCATACTCTGCATTTTGTGGGATCAATAAGTTATGTATTTCAGTGCTGCTTTTTTATTAGCACTTGCATTTGAGTGCAAATATTAAAGATATCTAATTTAACAACAGCTCCCACAGCTTATTGGTTCCACAAAAAAAGATTAGTGACCATGGGTGGTTGAAGATAAAATAAAGACAAGTTATTCCATTTGCTGGAACAAGGCAACACACACTAAGGTGCAATTATACAAGTTACACTGAGAGTTACACTCAAAATCCGGTTCAGCTAAACTCAACTGTAAGTTGAACTCACCCATAAGAAAGTTGGGCTCAAGTACCAGTTGAGTTTTGCTGAACCTCACTTAGAGTGTGGCTTGTACATTCAGACCTAAAAAACCTCACACAAGACTTAACTTCAGACATTCTTCCTGTGCCACATATGAGTTGTATTTTCTATTTGTAGTGTTTTTTTTTTACATAACATGTGTCGTATACCAACCCTTATTAAAAGATATGTAGAAAATAACAAATATTGTTGTGTAATTTTTAATTTTTGTGAGAAGGACTAGACATTTTGAAGCAAAATTAGGTATGCTTGGGTATAGTTCTAGTTCTTTCCAACATCTTTGATTAAATTTCTAATATAATCCATATATTGCGAACAGGGGGATATTGCAAAGAGGGGATATTGCAAACAGCTATTTTTATTGTTCTTTTTTTTCTCTCACTTTAGCAGATTTTAACATAATATCTTTTGTGTCAAAAATTGTCCACTAAAATTATGGACTTGACATGAGCGACAAACCATGAGGGGGTAAAGATGTATGCTACAAATACTGTCTACAAGATACTGAAGTTTAGTTAACATTTTTGTAAAGACCTGGAATGGAAACATAACCATACCTGTTTGTGTTCTAGCAGCGATTTTGGTTGTAGGTTTTTGGTAATTTTTCCATTTCGAAGCTTTAAACTGCTCACTTGACGGTATTTTCGTTCGAGGAACGTAGGTACAGAAATGAATGGGCTTTCCAAAAATGTGGTCGGTTTTTCAGTACGTGCGGGAGGGACTGACCAGTGGCGTACCAAGGTCAAAAATGCGTTTTTTAGGTACCCAAATTTACGACGTCTTTACCATAACTCCGGGGCTACATGGGACATAGGTCTCCCCATGGGTAGATTTCCTCATACATGTAGATGATAAATTTTGAAGTCTAATTCCGATAAGTTAAATAGGAAAATCTACAAAACTTTTCAAAGTTAGTTGACGACGTTAGACGGTTTTTGAAAAAAAATTTGTAATGGTCAACTTCTGGGCCTTCTGGACCCCTTTAGTTAGACGACTGGCCCAATAAGGATGGTACCAGGGGAAAGGGCATATCCTTGGCTACTTTTAATCGTATCCTGCCAAAGGTGTCACTTTAATACAGAGTGGTCAAAAAAATTTCCAAAGACAATTAAGGAAAAGTGTCTAAAATAGTAAGGTAGGTTTTTGCGATTATTTCGAAAACTATGGAGCTGTCCGGCTTCTGTGGTATATAATCAACTAGAAGACGTAGAGAGAAAAAAAAATCAGTTATTAGTTTTGGTCTACCTCTTATACCGGGTGAGCTACAAAAGTTTTTCTGTGCCGCAGTTTTTGCCAATTTTGGTGTACTTTTATCACATTTCACCCTGTAGATTCGACATTTTCGACAAAATCTCAAATAATTCAGCAAGGTAGTACACACATGGGCCCTTCACTGTGCCAAAAATCAAGGGCCTAGCTTTGAATTTGAAATTTTGACGAATTTTTAAACTTTAAATTTCAAATTGCCAATTTGAGGTATATTTGTCCGGAGACCGTGCATCTAGTCGAATGGTTTTCTATCCCAGGGGATACCCTGGAATGTTTTTTTTTTGGGACTTAGGAACCACTTTTAGCTGGGACGTCGCGAAATGGTCTTAATTGAATTTCGAAACGAACGATGCAAAATTTTTCAAATTTTGGCCGAAAATCCCGAATGGTTCCGAATCCATGGGGTGAATAGGTAGCATTCGGCGGCCGCGCCCATCTGCAACTGACAGCTGAGATTTC
Source organism: Taphrorychus bicolor (assembly GCA_951812265.1). Classification (NCBI taxonomy): domain Eukaryota; kingdom Metazoa; phylum Arthropoda; class Insecta; order Coleoptera; family Curculionidae; genus Taphrorychus; species Taphrorychus bicolor. The sequence continues at coordinate 22,531,649 of OX638297.1, read as the reverse complement.
CGAAATGTAAACATTAATTTTAGAGCCTCAGATTAAGGAAAATCGGCCGAAAAGCGTCGAAAACTGTCTGGCCGGGGAAAATTTGAACATTTCTAGGAAGATTATTGACAAAATGCCCAGTCCTCGAGGACGTTTTCACAAAGACTGGTCGATTTGAAAATTTCGAGTCGGGATTCATTTTGGCTGATGACGTAGAAGCCCGACCACGCGGTTTTTGCCAAGACAGTAGCGGTTACAAATTCGGGCAAAAATGTATTTTTTCGATTTTTCGACAGACATGGGCGGAGTTATTTTTTTTTGCCATTTCTTCGGCTTTCCCATAAGAAATACATTGTGCAATGCTTTTTAAATGGGACAATATTAATTTCGTCACAAATAAAAGATGGAGGCGAAAAAAAAATGGCCGCCGTAGACAGGGTAGGTAATTAAAAAATGGGGATATCTCTGAAACGAATAAAGTTACAGAGCTGAAATTTGGTACCATGGTTCATCAGGGAATGGACTGCAAGTTGCCATGGGTCAAAACCTTATTTCTGGTACCAAACCCATGGGTACCATTAACGAAATTTGGCATATAAGTTTTCAGGCTTTTGTACGTGTATTTCCCATAAGAAAAACGTTGAGCAATGCGTATTATATGGTTGCATTGTAGATTACGTCATATTTGGAGTACCATTGATGGTACATAGTTCAAATTTAGATGGTAGGTATCTATGGGGGTATCATAAATTGTCATATAGCTGACTCAGCTATCATAGCTACAATAGCTGAGTAACGTTAATATTTAGAAAACTGTTAATGATACGTGGTTCAACTTTGGATGCTGGGTGCCCATTGAGGTACCATGAATGGTAGTATGGCTGACATAGATAGGTTATAGCTGTTTTGTGAACCGATGGTGATATCAAGTTGAAAAGTGAATGGTTTTCCTTATGTAAAATTCGCTAAAAATGACATTTTTAAAAATCCAAGATGGCCGCCTGAAAAGTTTTGGTTTTAAGCCGATATCTCTGGAACGGTTTGAGCTAGAAATCTGAAATTTGGTACGTGGCTACTTTATGGAACGGGCTAGAGGTCTCTGAGGTCCAAAACCTTGCCGCGGATACCGAGTGTTCTATTTTGGAAACTTTTTAAATTTCTTGACACTTTTTTGCTACAACTTACTCACTGTTGCCAAAATGCGCTGAAATCAAATTTATTCGACGTTTCGACTTTATGCTTACTATACGCCATCATCAGGGTATTCTCTATTATTACAAATATTGCTTTATAAATGTGCCACGCCCAAACAATCAGTTTTTCGTATATGACTGACAAAAGGGCTTTAACGAAGCCCATTCGACTGGTACTAACTGTTCGATATTATCGTTTTTAGGTTCTGAGATTTGACTGATTAAATTTCTCATTTATAAGGGTAGAGTGACATTTGCCATTTTATAGCAACGCCATTTATGACAATAGCACAACAGTGTCTCAATTAAGTGTGAGTCGTCTCAAATACTGCTCAAAACTTTAATTACCATTTTGCTTAGTTTCATAACAGTCTTATAGGAAGTGAAAAACTGCTAAAATTTTGTAAAAATTACCTAATGTTTTTATTTGATTGAACATTACGTCAACTAAATTAAAAACCTTGAATTACAAATTAAGCAGGTATTTTGTGGTCGAAAATGCTCTATTCACTGGTGTTAATAGCATTGTTATACCATGTTTAGTTTTCGAATTATATACCTATGAATATTAAAATGTCGATAAAAAGTCGAGAAATTACGTTTTGGCGCCATTTTGAAGGGGAAGGAAATTACTGAAAATTCCAAGATTGCAAATATTTTACATATTTTTGTCCCCTCTTTCATTAGAGACTATTTTTGATAAAATCTATGACAATTGATTTTGGCTGAAAATTTTCACGACCTTCCCCTTTGAAAATTTTGAAATTTTTACATTTTTCTGTTTATCTTGGAAACGGTAAGGTTTTTCGATATGCATGTTGATGTGATGTATGAAGAGGTCATTTAGGGCTATGAGATGCATGTATCAGAAAGAAGCTAGGTTTCATAGTTTTTGAGAAAATAAAAAAAAGTGCAAAATTTGTACCTTATTTTTGGGCCACCCGTGCTCAGTTACTGTTCTAGGCAGGGCTTCGAAAATGGGCTCTACGTGTAGCTATATTCTTGTACTTCCTTAGCTCTTGTTATACATGTTCTGAGAAATCTTCATCGAAACGAGATATTAGGCAGCAATGCACAATTTTTATCTCAAAATTTAGTTTCTTGGGCCGGTTTGTGAGCCCCATATGTTTAACATAGAATTTTCTATATGTGTCATATAAATCTCTATAATAATCGATATTATTTGTTCGTTTTATAATGAATAGGACGTTGATTTCTGTTTCAGATAGTATAGGGTGGCTCAAAAAATGATGCAGAAAGCTATATGCTAATAATGCAGAAAAGATCCATAAGCAGTGTGTACGGGGTGTTCATTATAAAACTTCATCTAGCAGGCTATGAAATTTTGACAGAAAAGGATCACATAATCATAATAAATGGACTTTTGTTTCTCAATCTTTTTCTTTTGACATTTCACAGCCAACTAGATGAAGTTTTATAATGAACACCCCGTATTTTACATAGAAAGGGTGGATTATTTAGTACGTAGGCAAGGCGGAATAAAATGTTAGATATAGGCAAAGAAAGCTTTATTAAATCTTACCAATGAAAGCAATTTTATAATTATGCAAGGAGTCTGGTGTTGACATATATGAGTAATTACTGCGAAATAATTCCTTCGCCATTTTGTCCACAAATTGTTAAAAAACACTAAAATTATTCTACTTCTTTGGCTCCTCGTGTAGCTTTTGGGATAAATCCACATTAAAACGCGATATAAGCTGTTGAAGGCTGAAATTCACGATTTTTATCTAAAAATTTAGGTTTTTGGGCCAGTTGGGGAGAGTCTCATATGCTTAATATAGAAATATCGACTTTTCCTATATAAATAAATAGTGATCGATTTTATTAGGAGGTTCTTGTAGTCGTATGATAAATAGGGCATATTATATTTACGTTTTGGATAGTATAGAGAGCCCCAAAAAAATTTTGTAACCTAGAATTTTAGGATTTTTTCATGTAAATTGATATCAGTGAATTTATTGCGTAAGTTCCAGTACTTTTATGATAAATAGAGCGTTGATTTCTGTTTTAAATAGTAAACGGTGTCCCAAATAATGCTGCAACATTTAACTTTAGTTTTTTTTTGTTTACCAATATTTTTTTGTAGGTTTTATTCCCTCATTATAAACAGTTAGGAACAATCAAAGCTATAAAACTGAAATTTTAATTGTAGATTCGTTTCATAATCACAAACAATATGTCATATATAGGAACCTTGATATGGGTACTCGTGGTACCATTTTTTTATCTTTTTATGAATTTTAGCACGTTTTTTACCATTTTTCAAAAGCTGTTATGTTTGCGAATATTAAGTAAAGTATTTCAAACGTTTCGACATTTCAGTTACTTTTAGGTATCTTCAGGTTCTTTGTTAATAATTTTACGGATATTTCCTAAACTATGGGCGCCCCGCGCGCGTGGTCTTACCCTACAAAACTTCAAAAGTACTTTGCCCACAGCGTTCAGATTTCCTAAACAATGGGCGCTCCGCACGCGTGGTCAAAAAACGCAAAAAAAAACGCAAAAAAAAAATGTCGCGTCTCAAGTAAAAAGCACACCATAAACAAACCAACTCAAGATTTCTGCTGACCTACTTGTTTGTTTCAGACAGCATCTTGGTGGGCTGTCTGTAGTAGTTCGGCGTTTCGTTCACTTTCGGTAATTTTTGCATTGGCGTACCTAATCTTGATTTTGCCAAGGCGTTTGCTGACTGCTGGCCAGTCATTTGCATTCTTCAACACCACAGGTTGAAGTTGCCAGTTTCTCTGCTGTCTTTTTAGGCTTGGGCTGGGCGTTGCAGGAAGAGCAGCTCGTTCAGTTACGTTCGAAGACATGGGACTGTACGTGATAGTTCTTATATAATAGCTCTACGTGTAATATTATTCTGTACATACTCTCCTAAATATGTACTTACTCGTATTTTACCAGTGGCAGGTACTTACTTTAATATTATCTATATAAAAATAGCGTTCAGTATCAAACCACTAGATTATAGAAGATAATGTCCTGATAATTACAATTATTTTATTCAGCCTGAGATGATAAACAGGTGGACCCTAAAGTTCAAGTGATTTGTTTATCCACCAGCTGTAGTTTTAGAAATTTAGCTCTTGTCATGTTTTAGTAAAAGTGTAGTAGCGTGGTACACCATACAAACCCTCAATTCACAATAACCAAAAAAAAATAAACAAATTATACAATGAGAGTTAACATAATAGTGTTGTTAGTACTGGTGTCTTTTTGTGGACTGAGCCATCAGCAGCTGCAAGATGCTACAGGGGGTAATACATTTTCTGCTTTTATCTGGAAATGTCAATAAGCCTTTATACGTATTATTTTCAGACTTTATTGTTGACACACTTAGAACAATTGTGAAAAGTGTCTTAAGCGAAAAGATTAGTTTAGTGGAAAGGGACAATATTAGTTTGAGTTCCAACTACACGTAAGCGATTAATTATTTATCTAATAAGTGCGTAATTTAATATATATATATATTTAGAGAAACCATACAAAGTCAGGCCACTCGTATGTAGTTTAAAGAGCAAAGTCAGACCACTTTTACAAACCTGAGCCGTATATGTGGCTCAGCTTTGTTTTGCCTTATTATTCGTTTCCCGCGCAATTTCTGGTTTGGCCTTGTACCTTTTTACATAACTGATGTCATAAGGATTTGATTGGCGCTTATTTTACCTAGTCTCCCCTTCCAGGAAAAGAGAAATAGCCAATTAAAAACTGAAATTTGATGGCCTGACTTTGTATGGTTCTTCAAAATGCAGTGCACGGAATTCCCATGCAGGTGGCGCGGGAGCGAACCTATTTTGTATATCTTGTATATTTGGAAAACCATACAATATTGAGCCAATAAATATGGCAACATTGAACATATGTGTTTCCCTATTATTTCTTTAACCTCTCTCTCCCACTCCCTCTTATTTTTTTGCTACTTTGAATAGTGCCAATTTTGACCTACAGTAACAAAAAGACCACCGACAAAGGCAAAATATCCAAATTAGTTAAAAAAAAATCAAATCTCAAAGATTTAGGGATTTTCTCTCTTTTACTCCTACTAGTACGTTTGCTGTAAAGCGGAACAGTACTTTTTTTCCTAAATTTAATAAGGAGTAAAAAACTAGTAACTTTTATACGAAATTTTTTTTATAACTTCAACTTTTTTTTAATATTAAGCAAAATAAAAACCACTCTCGACATAAAAAAATAAAGTTTTAAATAAATGTCCAAAATAACGTTTATTAGCTTCAATGCACTTGTCAACTCACCTCACAAAAGTTTTATTTGTAATGTGCGTGTGCCTATTTTCTCAAACACATCATGTGGTTTGTTAGTTAACATTTTAATATATTACAATGGTGTAAACAAATTTACAAAAAAAAGTTTCGTATAAAAGTAATTAGTGCGTAGTGATGCCCACGATATTCTCGTTTCGCGATTCTCGTCTCGTCTCGTCTCGTTTTCGAGACAACACTTGAGACAATATTTTCAATTTTCCTTGCGAGACAAGACGAGATTTTTTAAAAGTCTCGTCTCGAATATCGCACTAGAGTCTCTTAAAAGTCTCGCAGTATCGCGAATAAAGATTAAGAAAAAACGCCGACCACACACTTTACCTTTGAAGTAGTTCATGTACTGTCAGAAAATTATTTGAAAATAATTCTTTAAGGTCTTTGAATCAGAAAAAAATATATACCGGGTGTCCAGCACAACCCTGGACATAGGAGTTTAACATGGGTAATCGGGCGACATAGGAAATCCCAAGTAAATTTTGATAGGGTTAATTATTGGCTTTCCTAATTATTTTGGTGAAAAAATGTATTTAGTTTCTTTAAAGAGCGCTAAAATTCGCAACCAATAGGATAACTTCAAACATTTTTGATCAACCGCTTACGAATTATTTGACAGTAACATTTTTAATATTTTGGTGTTTTTTATCGCCCCGTATTCAACGACACCAGTCAAGGTAAGAGTTGGCTGTCAAATAAAGCTGTCAAAAATGTCTGAAGTTGTCCATTTAGTTGTGGTTGATAATGTTCTTCGAAAAGTTTAAATTGATTTTTTGTCTAAAATAATCAGAAAAGCCAATAATAGACCCTTTTAAAATTTACATAGGATTTCCTATGTCCCACACGATGATGCAACACCCGGTATACATTACCTTCGAGAATATTTAGAGTTGATGATCGGATTAACTCATATTTAATTTCAGTCAAAACGTCTAAAAAAATGAGAACACAAAAAAGACGAACTTCGAGACAAACGAAGCGTTTTGATGAAATCGATGGGGGGTGGTGAGGGGATTTTAATTTTAAAGAATCTTCGGTTTTGTTGAAGTTAATTAATATAGTTTCATTGATACCTCAAGGCAGAGTGGAAAGAATATGTACTTTATTTCTGAACAATCAATAAATGTTTGGACCGTAAATAAATGAAAGATTGTTGATACCATATAAATGTTAACTATTGCTAAATAAGATGAATTGTTAAGGAAGTTTTTAAAACCTATAATAACCAAATCATTTACTGCTAATTAACACATTTGGTTTTAGTAAC